>RJWM01009687.1:0-67030 GCA_004363535.1 Dasyprocta punctata | reverse complement strand
TTTTTTTTTTTTTTTTTTTTTTTTTTTTTTTTTTTTTTTTTTTTTTTTTTTTTTTTTTTTTTTTTTTTTTTTTTTTTTTTTTTTTTTTTTTGTGGTGCTACAAATTGAACTCAAGTCCTTTACACTGAGCTGGATTCCCAGCTCTTTCTTATTCTTATTTTGAGACACATTCTCTTTTGCTAAGTTGCTTATGCTGAGCTTGAATTTATGACTCTTTTGCCTCATCTTCTCAGAGTGCTTGGATTACAGGCATGGGCCACCATGCCTGACTAACTGTATACTCTTGACACAGTCAAGCCTTGGTTCTTCCATCTGTAAAATGGGATAATGTTTGTATATATTGTTGCTCAGCGAGCTCAGACCCACGGATTAATTCTTGCTTTTGAGTATGAAGTCAAACTTCTACCTGTCTTTAGGCCTCTGGACCTTGTGGATCTATCATTCATTCTCCTAATAATAAGTTGTAAAAAGAGGAATGTAACAGGTAGTGATCACTAGAGAAATAGATATATATGGCATACAATGGCCTCCTGCAGAGTCAGGTGTGGAGGAGTGGAAAAAGGTGGGCTGTGTGCTGGAGATCAAAAGTCAAAGGCTTGGAGAATGGGCCCCTCGAGGACCCACCCCAATGGGCCTGAGCGGCTCCAACCAGAAGACAATTAATCTGCTTTCCAGGGGACTGTGCAACCAGTGCGGACTCCAGGAAGTGAAACATGCACCTCCTGTATGCCTACCAGTGTGTGGGCTTAGAATCAAGGACAACTTCCCCTCTCCCCCATAAGCAACCTGCTGGTTCGGAGGTCTGGCTAAATTGATAGCAACTAAGGAACATTAAGCAACTAAATGCTAGTATTGTTTCGTTGATTTTGCAGGTCTGAGGCCAGCAACCTGAGCACTTCCTTGGAAAATGACAGTAGGCAATGTAGTAAATATGGGGGATTCTCTTCTGTCTTGTCTTTGAGGCCCAATATGGTTCTCATTGTTTTGCTTTACTCTGATTATTGTTATTATTTTTTGCTTTATTTTATATTCTATTTTTATTGGTTTTATTCTGTTTTGCTTTTGGTTCAATTCTACTATACCTGTTGGAATGGTCAGCTATTTTGAAGATAACAAGATATACTATAGTAGCTATTGTTTCCATAGTATCTTTCTTCGAAGTTCTATACCAGTTCTGCTGCTTTGTTTTGATTGACTTTGTTCTGTTATGCCCTGTTGGATTTTACTATCTTTAAAAAAAAAAAAAAATGCCAAAAAAAAAAAAGTCAAAGGCCCAGAGCTCACTGTAGAGTCCCATGCAAGTCTGTATTAGGAAGCCAAAGTGTCTGTGGTGGAAGACTGAAAAGTCTGCACTGGAAACCAGGAGATGGATGTCCAAGGTGAAAGTGAAGACTGGAGCTCCTGCAAAGAAGCAGAAGCTAGGTTTTCTTCTTTTATTCCTTATTTCATTTGGGCTACAAGCCTATCAGTTGGTGTCACTCATACCCTGGGTAGGCCTTCCGTCTTTAGTAAATCCATTCAGCCACACCCAGAACTATGTTAAGTCAATCAGATGGCAATTTCTTACTCAAGTTGACACAACAACTAACTATCACAAGAAGAGATGTTCGGTATTTTCATGGTTACCGTTTGAGGGCTTCCTGATGTGGAATTAGGAGACCTCAGAAAATGAAGATGGTAATAATTTCCATCTGGACTAAAGAGAGGCCAGGATGGGGAATTTACTTCTCAAGATATAGATACTGGGTGAGTTCAAATCAGTGTGGGGAGTATTCTTCCTGAACAGAGAGCTTTGGAGAGACTCTGCGCCTAGGCACTTCTAGGTCTTTCCGTTTGTGATATATGATTAAAATCAACTCAAGTTCCCTTCAGGTGGTCTCTGTGTCTCTTCCTTTGGGTTTGGTGTCAAGCATCATGACTGCTTGTATGGCATAGATGTGAGAGTTGACCTTGGCAACAAGATGTTTATAGACAGGAGGAGTGAAAAAGGATCTGATCATATTTTTTTTTTTTTTTTTTTTTTTTTTTTAGGATCTGATCATATTGCTGAAGTCTTCTGAACTGAGAGAGATGATGAAGAATTGAATTACTTTAGTTGTTGTTGTCATTATCATCTCTATCATCATTGTAGTAGGCGAGGTGAGGTAGAAATGGCCAGTTGACCTCCAAAAGTTTGTACTCTCCTTTCATAGAACAAAACTGGTGCCCAACAAGAACTAAATTTCCCAGACTCCTTTGCAGCTAAGTGAGACCAGTGTGTTATAATGGAATATAAGCAGAATCACCCTGTGTTAATTTTAGGCTGTGAAAATGAAGAAGTGGGTCTCCACTCTTCTTGTATCTCCTGTGTGGAAGCTGAGGTCTCTGAGGCCCTAGCAGGAATTCTTAACTTTTCTGTATGCCGTGCACTACTATTCATTCTGATGCAGGAAAAGTATTTGACAAAGCTCAACATCTTTTCTTGATAAAAACTCTCAAGTATTAGATATGGTAGGACAATTTCTTAACATAAGTAAGGTTGTTTATGAAAAGCATACAGCTAACAGCATAATTAATGGGGAAAAAACTGAAAACTTTCCTCTATGATCTGGCACAAGGTGAAGATATTCATTCTCACTACTTTTACTCAACATGGCCCTTGGAATACTAGCAAGAGCAATAAGACAAGAAAAAGAAATAAAATTAATGTGGATCAATATGAGGAAGTACTTTTCCCTATTTACAGATGGCACAGACCCACGTGAAGACCTTACAGACTTCACAAATTATCTATTATAACTAGCAAATGCATTCAGTAAAATTGCGGGTTCCAAAATCAACAAAGAAAATCATGTGCACTTCTGCAACTGCTGGTGAGTTTCAGAATTTTCTGCAGTGGGAGTCCAAAGCCCTGATACAAGGCAGAGACATGTCTGATTCAACAGGTGGGATGGGACACCTGCCACGTAGGATTCTGGGCACCCATTTTATCAAACTGTCAAAAAAGTCCAGAATCAGGTTGGAGACTTTTCCTGTCCTCTGGGTTTTGTGAAGTTACTACTTCTTTAGCCAGGAACAACTGGCATGTTAAACCTAGAATATTAAAACTGTAGGATTTAAAATTTAATTTAACTGGTTGGCAGATTGCAATGAGATCTCACTGAGGATGAATCCCAACATACAAAATCCCATTACTGTCCACATAAAGTTCTGAATTAAAGACTCCTTCTAGGCGTTACCATAGTCCAACACTTCACAGAGATCCTCCCTCTACTAACTGTGTGGGATGTTCAGATATCTTTCGAAGGGAAATAAATTCTGTGATTAAAAAGTGAGGAACATTTTGGCCAAATAATTTTAAGGGTTTTTGTCTTTCTTTAGCACTGCTGTTTATAATCCATCTCCCCCAAATCCATAGATTGCAATCTTAACCCCTAGTGAGATGGGATTAGGAAACTGGGTCTTCGGGAAACACTCAGATCATTAGGGTAGATCGCACATGAGTGGGACTGGTGCCCATGTGAAGGAAGCTCCAGAGATCTCTCTTTCCCTTTCTACCGTGTGAGGATACAACATAGGTCAGCAGTCTGTATCTAGAAGAGGGCTCTCACCTCAGTCTATTAGGTCACCCAGAACTTGACTTCAACCCTTCAGAATTGAGAGAAATATTTTTTGCAGCACTGGGAATTGAACCCAGGGCCTTTGCACTGAGTAACATCCCCAGATCTTTTTAAAAAATTTGGTACAAGATCTTTTATTTTTTATTTTGTTTTAAATTTTATTTTAAAGATAGTAAAATCCAACAAAACAAAACAGAACAAAGTGAATCAAAACAAAGCAGTAGAATTGGTACAGAACTTCAAAGGAGGATACTAGGAAAACAATAACTACTATAGTATATCTTGTTATCTTCACAACAGTTGTCCATTCCATCAGGTATAGCAAAATCAAACCAAAAACAAAACAGAATAAAACCAATCAAAACAGAATATTGAATAAAGCAAAACAGTGAAAACAATATTGGGCCTCAAAGACAAGACAGAAGGGAATCTCCCATATTTGCTACATTGCATACTCTCATCTTCCCAAGAGATGCTCAGACTGCTGGCCCCAGCCCTGCAAAATCAACCAAACAATACAAGCATTTAGTTGCTTTACATACTTTAGTTGCTATCAACTTAGCAGGTTCTCTGAACCAGCAGGTTGCTTATGGGTGTGTGTGTGCGTGTGTGCGTGTTTTGATTTTAAGCCCATGCACCAGTAGGCTCATGGGAGGTGCTGACTTTTCTCTTCCTGGAACCTGTTGTGCTGCTTACCAGGAAGGCTGACTAGTTGTCTTCTGGTTGGATCTTCCCTGACCCAGAATGGTGGGTTCTTGAGAGGTGCTGATCTTTCTCTTCCTGGAGTCTGCGCTCCTTGCATTGCTTACCAGGAAGGCTGGCTAGTTGTCTTCTGGTTGGATCTTCTCTGACCCTAGCAGATCTTGTTAAGTAGTAAGTTGCTCAGGCAGAGCTCAGAATTGCAGTCCTCTTACCTTAGCCATCCAGAGTGCTGGGATTATAGGAACATGCTTCAATACCTGGCTGGGAAAAGAGTTCTGCTGTTTATAAACCATCCAGTTTATGGCATTTTGTTAGAATATCTGAAACTGAGAAGTGTGTAGAATGTCTTTTGAGATCTCCATTTACTGGCCCCCGGGATCTTTTAGTGCTGGACACACTGTAGGATTCTTCTCTGCTTTTCACTGTTTGGGATGATGTGCACATTGGCCATACTGTGGGACTCTTGATGGTAGATACTGGCACCCAGCAGAGATAGACCAAACCAGCTTCCCTGTTTGAAAGTGGGCCAGAGTCAGGTTCATTCTTATTCAGGTGCTATCCCAGTTATTTGAGGATGGAGGCCTGCCCAGGGAGCTATAAAAGCATTAAGGAGGGAATTAATTCTCTATAGGGTGGTTGAGGAATGCCACACACTGGGAGTCATGTTTGTTTTGGGGCCCTAAATCATTTCCACACTCACTTGTAGTAAAAGCATGTAAAGTAAGTGAGGGTAGAGAGAGGGACACTTCAGAGACAGAAAACAGCAGATGCAGAGGTCCTGAAGTATGAAAAAACAAGATGCTTTTAGTATGCTTGGAGAGCAATATGCTAGTATGGCACGTCAGGAAAGTAAGGGTAATAGGCGCAAGTTAAACTATGAAAGGCACTGGATGTCAGACCAACGTTTGATTCCTGGGGAAGAGGAGCTAACAGAACTAAATACAAAACAAAACCCCACAGCAATTACTAATCAGTTAGAATGAGTAATATATGCACAGACACTACAAACCAGATGATGAACAATGAATAACAAATCTCACTCTGCTTTATTCTCGCCCCCTAAACCTTTTCCTCTCTACAGAATCAAATATCTGCCATCTTTCCTAAGGGACCGTATGCACATATAAGCATAGATGTGTATGTCTATATATCCTTAAAATCCTCACAAATAGCTGCATTCTAATCACACTGTTCAGCACTTTGCTTTTTTTCACTTAACAATATATCTTAGAGATTGTTACATATCCGTACATAAAGAGCTGCCTCATTCTTTTTTAACAGCCATAAAGATTTCCATTGTAAGGATATATTGCAATTTATTTACGCAGTCCCCTCTTGATGGACATTCAGGCTGTCTCCAATCTTCTATTATTATAAGCCATGCTGCAGTGAATAGCCTTGTACATGCAACTTTGCATACATATATGCAAGCATGTCTGTGGAATACATCTGAGAGCTGTGGAATTTATGGGTCAATGGGTATGTGCATGAAAAATTTTGATAGAGAGTGCCAAATTGCCATCTGTGGAAACTGCCGAAGTACACTTCAACTAACATTTAGAGTGCTGGCTTTTCTACTCTCTGACCAGAACAGTGTGTGATCAAACACTTAGAACTTTGTCAGTTTGATAGGTTAAAAAATGGTATCTTTTTGTGGTAATAATTGACATTTCTTTTTTAAAGATGAAAGTGGACCATCTTTTTTTTTCTTTTCTGTTTAGAGTCTATTTAAGTTTCCTGATCTGTGATCTGCTTGTTCACTCCCTCTTCCCATTTTTATTGGATTGTTGGCTTTTATTCATGTTGAATTGTTAGTATGCTAGTTTGGTGGCTATAACTCCTGCCTGCTGGTAAATTTCCTCCCGCCTGTGACCCATTCTGTATATGCAGCATGTGTATACATATACCCCTTCTCTGAGTGCAGGCAGCAGTGGTAGAGACCAGAAATTGGCAGAGGTTAGGAGAATGGGTGTTTGGCTAGCTCTTCTATGGAATCAAGATAAATGGGATGGAGGCTATCTGCTTCTTGACAGTGGTGCAGACCCTCCGGGAAGCCTTCTGTTGGGGCAGTCAGCCCCACGTCTTGCTTTCCACCAGTTCTTTTCTTCCTGGTTCAGTACCACCCTCCCTTCCCATGCCTCAAGGGTCCTCTCCGCTCAGTTTTCCCTTTCCTAATATTAGCACAGGCACAGCCCTGCCCCCCGTCACAGGCAGTGATTATATAGCAAATTAACCACAAGCTGTTCGGTCCTCGTCCGGTGGCAATTGGGGAGGTGCTACTCTGAGTAATGACTTGTGTAGTCGATGCTCTCATCTGTAATTTGCATGTGCAATAAATGTTGAAATAAAAACCCAATTCATATGAAAAAGGGACCAAGTAGAAGGAGTGGGGATGGGGGAAGAAATCATGAATTTTGTGGACTGCATCTTACAGTCTGGCTTCAATTTCCTCGTGAGTAATACAGTCATTGCCTACATTTGACTGATGGCTGCGTGTGGCTGAAGGATGGAGGCAGACTGACAGAGAAGAGGGCTTGGATTCTGGTTCTTCCAAGTATGTCTTTGAGAAATGGACAATCTCTCAACCTCAGTTTCCTCATCTATAAAATGGGGATAATAATATTTATATCCAACAGATATTAAAAAGCTTGGATTCTGGTACATGTGTTGCAGTAAATATTACATTTTTCCCCTTCCCCCCTCTTTCCTTTTCCTCCTCCCTCTTTCTCTTTGCTGCATTCTCTCCTTCTCTGACTTACTTCTTTCCTCTCTTCCTTGATCAATCTGGTAGGGGTTCCTAAAAATTAACTTTTGAGATAATTATCAATTCATATACATTTGTAAGCAAGAATACAGAAAGTAAGTGTATCCTTTATGCAAAAGTCCTAGTAGTAACATTTTGTAAGTTGACAGTATAATATCACAACTGCAGTATTGAGATTGATACAATCCACAGACCTTATTAATATTTTCCATTTTCCTTGAACTTGGACATGTGAATTCAGTTGTATATGGTGTTATTGCATGTGTGGGTTTGTGTGTCCACCACCACAGTTGAGATACACACAACAGTTCTGGTACCACAGTGAGCCTTCATGCTGCCCTTGAATAACCATACCCACAGCCTATCTACCTCCCAGCCCTCAGCCTCCAATTCCTGGTGATCACTAAGCTGTTCTTCATTTATAGACTTTTATATTTTAAGAATGCTATATAAATGGCATCATACTGACCTTTTGGGACTGACCTTATTTGCTCATCATAATTCCCTAGAGTCTTATGTGTGCATATTAATATTTATTCCTTCTTACTACTAAGTATTATCCCATGTATGGATGCACCAAACTTTGTTTAACCACATATCCACTGAAAGATGTCTGGGTTGTTTTCCGTTTTTGCTATTACTAATGAAGCTGCTATGAATATTCACATGCAGGTTTTTATACATTTTCACCTATGTATGAACACATAGTTTCATTTCTATGGGATAAATACTCAAGAGTGCAATTGCTGGGTCATGTGACACTTACATATTTAGTTTTTGCAACATACTAAACTCTTTTCTGGACCAGATGAGTGTACCATCTGACACTCCCATCAGGAATTTATGAATGATCTAGTTTCTCTACATTCTGGCTAGCATTTGGAATTGTCACTATTTTTATTTTAGGCCTTCTTACAGCTATCTGGTGATATCTCATTGTGGTTTAAATTTGCATTGTTCCAGTGGCTAATGATACTGAACATCTCTTCGTGTGCTTATTTGCCACCTATACGTCTTTAGTGAAATGTTTTTTAATGTACGTTGTTCATTTTCTAATTGGGTTGTTTATTTTTCATTGTTGAGGTTTTAAATTTTTTGTACTGTCTCTTTTTTCAGATAGCAGCTTTATTGAGAAATAATTCACATATCATAAATTTTACTCTTTTAAAGCATACGACTGAGTGGTTTTTAATATGTTCAGAGTTGTGCCTCTATCACTACTAATTGCAGAACATTTCATCACTCCAGAATGAAACCCATACCAGCAAGAGTCACTTTCCACTTCCCTTTCTCTAGCCTCAGGCATCTACTGATCTATTTTTTTGTCTCTGAATTTGCCTGTTTCAGAGATTTTTTTTGTGGTACTGGGGATTGAACCTAGGGTTCCACACATTTTGAACACACACTCTACTGCTGACAACCTGAACCCCTGGACTTTTATATAAATGGAATCTATAAATGACTTTTTATGCCTGGATTTTTTCACTTCACACAGTGATTTCATGTTTTATCCACATTGTGTATATGTTTCAGAAGATTCAGTCCTTTTTATGGGTGAATACTATTCTATCATGTGACATACCAGATTTTTATTCATTCATCAGTGGGTGGATAGATCTTGTTTTGGGCTTTTATGAACAATGCTGGTGCCAGGCGTGGTGGCACACACCTTTAATCCCAGCACTCGGGAGGCTGAGGTAGGAGGAGCGTTGTGAGTTCGAGGTCGGCTTGGGCTACAAAGCAAGCACAAGGGCGGCCTGAGCTACATAGTGCGACCCTGTCTCAAAAAACCAGGGCCAGAAGTTTGGCTCAATGGCTTAAGCGCCTGTCTGGCAGGCGTGATGTTGTGAGTTCGATTCCCGGTGCCGCAAACAAACAAACAAAAAAAAACCAATGCTGGTGTGAACATTTAGGTTCATATTTTTGTGTTTTCAATTCTTTTGTTTGTACACCTGAGGATAGAATTACTGAGGCTTCATGGTAACAGTTTTGAGGAAATACCAATTAGTTTTCCAGAGTCACTGCATCATTTTACATTCCCAGTAGCCATGTATAAGGGTTACAATTCCTCTACACCTTGCTAACATTTATTAATGTCCATATTTTGATTGTAGCTATCCTAATGGGAATGAAGTGGTATATTATTATACTTTTGATTTACATTTTCTTAGTGACTAATGATGTTGAACATCTTTTTATGTGCTTACTGGCCATTTGCATACACTGCAGAAATATGTACTTAAATTTGCCCATTTTTAAATTGTATTATTTTCTCTTTTTGATCAAGTTGTAAGAATTCTTTATACATACTAAATAGAAGTCTCTTATCACACATGTATTTTGAAAACATTTTTTTCTCATCCTGTGGATTGTCTTTACTGTTTTGATAATGTCCTTTGATGCACAAAAGTTTTTAATTTTAGTAAAATTCAATGTACTTATTTACATTTTGTTGTCTTCACTTTCAGTGTTATGTCTAAGTAACCATTGTCTAATCCAAGCAAGATTTGTTACATATGCTTTCTTCTAAGACTTTTGGGGATTTAATTTTTATATTTAGGTCCATTGATTTTGAGTTAATTTTCGTATGGTATGAGGTAGGGACTCATCTTAACTCTTTTGCATGTGGATATCCAGGTGTTACAGTACAGTTTTTGGAAAAGACTATTTCCCCACTGAATTGTCTTGAAAATGATCATAATGTAAGTGTTTATTTCTTGACTTTTAATTCTATTCCATTTTTCTGTCTTTCTGCCCTTATACCAGAACCATAATGTTCTGATCACTATAGCTAAACAGGTAATTGTAAAACTGGGAGATGTGAGTTCTCTAATTTTGTCTTTCTAATGTTATTTTTGTCTATACTGTCTATGTTTTGTTTTTCTATTCTAGCATTTTCCTATGTATTTTAAGGATAGTCTTATCAGTTTCTGCAAAAATGGCCATAGAGTTTTTTTTTTTTTTTTTTTTTTTGCGGCACCGGGGATTGAACTCACAACCTCGCGCCTGCCAGGGCAGGCGCTTAAGGCACTGAGCCAAACTCCCGGCCCGGGTTTTTTTGAGGCAGGGTCGCACTATGTAGCTCAGGCCGGCCTTGTGCTCGCGTTGTAGCCCAAGCCGGCCTTGAACTCACAATGCTCTGCCTACCTCAGCCTCCCGAGTGCTGGGATTAAAGGCGTGCGCCACCACGCCCGGCTTGCCATAGAGATTTGAATAGGGACTACACTGATTGTACATAGTTCACTGTGAGGCATATTATTATCATGTTAACAACATTGAGTCTTACAACACATGAACACCAGGTATCTTTCTACTTATTTAGATCCTCTTTAAATTCTTTCAGTGATGCTTAGTTTTTAGTGTGAGTTCTAAACTTCTTTTTTAAAAATTTTTTTTTTATTTTAAAGATAGTAAGATCCAATAAAACGTAACAGAATGAAGTCAATCAAAACAAAGCAGTAGAACTGGTACAGAATTTCTAAGAAAGATACTATGAAAACAATAGCTACTATAGTATATCTTGTTATTTTCGGAATAGTTGACCATTCCAACAGGTATAGTAAAATCAACCCCCCCAAAACACACACACACACACACACACACACACACACACACAATAAAACCAATAAAAACAGAGTATAAAATAAGGCCAAAAAATTAATCAGAATAAAGCAAAACAATGAGAACAATATTGGGCCTTGAAGACAAGACAGAAGAGAATCCTCCATTTTTGCTGCATTGCGTATTGTCATCTTCCAAAGAGATGCTCAGGCTGCCAGCCCCAGGCCTGCAAAATGAATAAAGCAATACTAGCGTTTAGCTGTTTTATGTACCTTTGCTATCAGTGTAGCCAGACCTCCAAACGAGTAGGTAGCTTTACAGGGTGGTGTGGGCAGAGCTTTGCCTTTGATTCTTAGCCTGTGTACCGATAGGCGTATGGGGGAGGGGGTGCCTGTTTGTCTTTCTGGGGTCCACGCCGGTGGCGCAGGCCCCCGGAAGGCCCTCTTACTTGTCTTCTGGTTGGAGGTGCTCAGGCCCTGCGGGGCGGGCTCCCAAGAGTCCCATTTCTTTCTCTTCCTGGGGTCCACGCCAGTCGCGCAGGCCCCTGGAAGGCAGTGTTACTTGTCTTCTGGTTGGAGGCGCTCAGGCCTGGCAGGGCGGGGTGCTGAGAGTCCCATTCTTTCTCCAAAACTTCTTTTGTTGATCTTAATCCAAAATATTTTATTCTTTTTGATGTTATCATAGATGGAACTGTTTTCTTAATTTCATTTATGGACTGTTCGTTGCAAATGTATAAGCAGACATCTGTATTTCTGGTCTCAGGAGGAAAGCATACAGCCTTTTACCATTAAGAATTATGCTAGTTGAGGGTAATTTTTTTTTAATGAGTGACCTTTATCAGGTCAAAAAATTTCCCCAGCGTTTTAATTTGTTTTTTAAAAAATCATAAAATAGTATTGTGTTTTGTTAGGTGTTCTTCCTGAATATATTGAGATTATCATATGATTTTGGTCTTTTATTCTGTCAACTTAGACTACTGCAATGATTGATTTGTTTCATCAAATCAGTCTTGCATTTGTGGGGTAAGTGCCACTTGGTCACCTGTTGCTGAATTTGGTTTGCTAGTACTTTGTTGAGGATTTTTGTGTCCTCCTCTTGAATTTTGAGAGTTCTTTATATAGCCTAGATATTAGTCCTTTTAGGGGATTTTTTGGGTTGTAAGCTAAATTGGGCAAACTTTGGTTAAATCAGGCAAACCTAGTAACTTTTTGGAGCCAGTGAAGTAAATATGTTCACCTCTGGTGATAGAGTCAGGTTAACTGGAACCAATGACCAATTGGAAGAAGGAGTCTGTGTTGTTTCTGTTCTTGCCTTACCCATTTGAAACTCAAAGTTCTGGGAATGAACTTGACTGACTTAGGTGGAGATGTGACGAGGACAGGAAGGACACCTTGAATGACAGTTCCAGAAATAGTGCAGTGAGGGCTGAGGAAGCCTGACATCTGTCTTAGGACAAGACCAGTGGGATTTATCTTTTCACATAATAGTTTTTGATAGTAAAATTGATATTTTCCCAAAGGAAATATTGAATATATAAAAAAGCATGAGGAAGTGAATAAAATAGCCTGAAAATACATTATCCAGAAAACTCAGCTTCTAACATTAGTGGACCATCATTCTCATTCCATAAATATTTCTGTGTGTATATATTTGAAAAAAAATCAGAAACACACTGTATATATTATTTCGTACCTGAATTTTCACTTAATAATAGAGAACAGTCATTTTGTCATGTCTTAAGTCACTATTTAGGATGGGACTTTAAAAAATTTCCAAATAGTATTCTGTATGAATATATCATACTTCGTTAAAACTAATATTCTATTATTGGACATTGAAGGAGTTTCCATTATTATAAATAATATTGAAATAAATATTTTAGAGCATTAATTTTAGCACTCATCTCTGGTTAATTCTTTAAGATAAATTAATGTACATGAAATTGGGCCATTTTTTAATTAAAAAAATATCTTTTACATTATCATATGGGTACAAATGTCCTGATTTCTCTACTACCTCACCAGCACTTGTTACCTTTTAAAATTTTTTGATATCTCATTGCTGTTTCAGTTTGCATTTTTCTGATGATTAGTGATGCTGAATACTTTTTCACATACCTGCTGACCATTTATGTGTCTTCTTAGGAGAAATGTCCGTTCAAATGCTGTGTCCATAGTTTACCCAGACTATTTAACTTATCTTTATTTATTTTTGAAGTTGAGTTGTAGGAGTTTTTTTTAAAATGTACTTTGGGTATTAACCCCTGTTCAGACAAATGGTTTGAAAATAGTTTCTTCTATTCTGTAGGTTACCATTTCACTATATTGACTGTTTTCTTTGTTGGGCAGAAGACTTAGTTTAATGCAATCCCACTAGTCTATGTTTGTTTTTGTTGACAATGCTTCTGGTGTCATACCCATGAAATCATTGCTAAGACCACTGTCATAAAGGTTTTACCTTATTTTTTTTTTTTGAGTTTTACAGTTTTGAGTTTTATGCTTAATTCTTTAATCCATTTTTAATTGCTTTGTGTATATGTTGTCAGATGAAGTCCAGTTTCATTCTTTTGAACATGGATTTCCAGTTTTCTCAAAACCAGTTATTGAATAGAGTGTTGTTTCCCTATTGTGCATTCATTTTTTTGCTTCCTGCAGTGCTGGGGATTGAATCTAAGACCTCACACTTGCTAGGCAAGCGCTCTCTCATTGAGGTCAACCCTGATCCCCTACTGTGTATTCTTGAGTCCCTTGTAAAAGATCAGTTGGTTTCATTTTAAAAAGCTAATACATATACATAGCTAATATGTTCCAAACAGTTCAAATGAGTATTCATTAAAAGTAAGCCTTCTGGCTATTAATCTGTGTTTATGATAATTAACTTGATCAAGGCTTAAAAATACATAAATCTGATGCTGGCAAAAATAGAAAAAAAGAAAGAAACTGAAAGAAAGAAAGGCAGACAGACAGACAGAAAGAAAGAAAATTTGTAAGTAAAAGGCTGTAAACTGCCATTCATCTCTCCAAGTTGAGATCATATCTTTAAAGAGACATAAATCCTAGAAATAGCTAACATAGTTGAGTATCTGTTATGGTTTGGATCTTAAATGTGTTGAAGCCTGGCTTGGCAGCCTGTGGTGCTACTGGGAGGTGGTAGAAACTTTAAGAGGTGGGAACTACTGGAAGAAAGTAAAGTCATTAGAGGTGTGCCCTTGAAGGGGATATTAGGACTTTTGAACCCTTCCTCTCTTTCTCTTTGCTTTTCAACTGTCCTGAAGTGATCAATCTTGCTCCACCATGTGCTGCCTGTCATGAAGTTCTGTCTTACCACAGGCCCGAAGAAATAGGTCAAGTGACTATGGACTATAACCTCTGAAACCATAAGTCAAAATAAACCTTTTCTCTTTATATAAAAAAGTAAACCTTGTTTTTATCCTCCATTTTAATTCCTTATGTTAACTTTCCAGAGGCAATTAGTATGGCTAGTCTCTTGTGTATCACTCCACAATCATATAGATATGAATATGAAAAACATATTTGCATTAATATCTCCTTTTTCTTACTGCCATCTAACATTCTCAGCACCTTTTTTTCCACTTAACAATATATCTTAGAGATCATTACTTATTACAGAAGGCTCTATAGTTATTCCATATTTAAATTGCTTTTTCTTTTTGAAACAGAGTCTCCATATGTAATTCAGGCTGGCCTTGTACTCACCATGTAGCCCAGGCCTTGAATTTGAGATGATCCTCCTACTTTCACCTCCCAAGTGCTGGGATTACAGGCATACACCACAACACCCAACTTCCGTATTTAAATTGCTCCATGGAATTTGTTTGCATGGATGTACTAGAATTTATTTAAAATGGTTACTGGTGGACATTTAGGTTGTCCAGAAACTGGCTAAAAATGAACTTCGTCTGGGCATGATGGCACACACTTGTAATCTCAGTTACTCAGAAAGTATGAGGATTGAAAGTTTGAGGCTGAGGCAAGTCTGGGCAACTGAAACTGTGCCTTAAAAAATTAAAAGGCTGAGGTGTAGCTCAGTGGTAGAGCATTTATCTAGCATGCATAAGGCTGTGGGTCCTCTACCACGTACATGCACACACACACACACACACACACAAGAGTGTCAATAAATAACCAGGTACACACATCATCATTGCACCCAATAATGGTATAATTGTGGCATAAATAACCACAGTAGACATGTACATTTAAAATTTGAATGCATATTGCCAAAACACCTTTCAAGAGCAAGCACCAATGGCATATTGCCAATGTTGTCTGTTAGTGTCTATCTTTCCTACTTGTTCTAATGGCGTGTTATTAAACACTTTGATCTTTGCCCATGATTGATAAAGAGAGTGGTTGATTGTGGTTTTAACTTGAAGCAACGTGAAGCCAACTATTCTTTCATACGTTTGTTTTTTTTTTTTGCAGCACCAGGGATTGAACTCACAACCTCGCGCCTGCCAGAGCAGGTGCTTAAGGCACTGAGCCAAACTCCTGGCCCTGGTTTTTTGAGGCAGGGTCTCACTGTGTAGCTCAGGCCCGCCTTGCGCTCGCGTTGTAGCCCAAGCCGGCCTCAAACTCACAACGCTCCGCCTACCTCAGCCTCCCGAGTGCTGGGATTAAAGGTGTGCGCCACCACGCCCGGCTTCTCTTTCATACGTTTTAAAGCAATTTAGGTTTCTTTTCTGGGAACTCTGTTCATTACCCCTACTCCCAATTTTCTAATTTTGTTGTTTATTGATTTGTAAAATCATTTTTATGTAATGGTGAAGTTAGTCCTTTGTCTATTTTTATGTTTCTGGTATTTCTTCCCTGAGTTTGTCATTCCTTTATTTATTTATTTGTCTTTTTTGCGATGGAGAGACTTAATATTTGTAATGTAGTTAAATTTTTCAAATTTTAAAGACCCTGTTGCTTTTGGATCTTATGTCCAGAAAGTGACATAAAAAGTCTTTTTTCTCCTGAAGTTGCAAAACAACCTCTCATATTTTCTTCTAGTAGTGTTCTGATTTTGTATGTATGTTGAAAAATTTTGATACATTTGGGATTTATTTTGGTATGAAGAATAAGGAAAGGATCTAGTTGTCTAGTTTTTACAATTGAGTAACTCTAGAATGGGTTTTTCTTTTCTTTTCTTTCTCATGTGGTACTGAGGATTGAACCCAGAGGTACTGTAACACTGAGTTATATTGCCAACTCTTAAAAAAAATTCAAGGCAGGGTTTTGCTAAGTTGCTCAGGCTGGGCTTGAACTTGTAATCCTTGCAGGAGACCTCAGCCTCCCTAGCCCTAGGATTACTAGCATGCACCACTGCACCTGGCTGGATTCTTCTTGTTTCTTTCTTTCTTTCTTTCTTTCTTTCTTTCTTTCTTTCTTTTCTTTCTTTCTTTCTTTCTTTAAAAAGAAATTTATTTCCATTAGTACATGTTTGTAGTACATAATGATTACATTCATCATGGGAGTTGGTACAAGTACAAAACACATTTTAATTCTTTTTTCATAGTCTTCCCTGATCTCCTTCCCACTCCCTCCACCTCTTGGTCTTCTTCCTATTTGCAAAGATCTCTCTTTTTTCTATTATATATCTTTAATTTTGCCCTTTATTTATACTTTAAAAATTTTAATTAAATTTTTTTGAGATGGGTGTTTCACTACATTTCTCAAACTATCCTCAAATGTGCAAATTCTTCCTGCTTCAGTCTGCTGAGTAGTTGGGATTATAGGCATGCAGCATCCTGCCCTGACACCTAATTTAATTTTTGATAAATAAATGTGGTATTTTGATACATACATTGTAGAAGGATCAAATCAGGCTAATTAGTATATCTATCATCTCAAATTTTTTTATAATTTGTGGTAAAATTATCCAAAATCCTCCCTTCCATTTTTTTTTGGCTATTTTGAGAGAATGGATTATTTCTAAAGATGGTTTGAATCTCCTTCATGATCCTAGTGGCTGCAGGAAGCTGACATGGTGTCACTGAGGACCAAAGGGCTCTCCTTTTTGCAGGATTCTGGGCAGTTATGCTAGTGCCAGCTTGTAATGAATTATCTTTGGGTTTTATCTTAGATGGAGCAGGACTGTCAGAAAACAGAGTGGAAAGATATTGTTTAGGACTCTGTAGAATTGCTCTTTTAAAGTTTAGTTGTCGAGTTACACCTTTGATTCCTTCTGTGGTTACTACAAGAAACAGCTGTATGGAACCCTGAGGCTGCATTACCTGAAAGGCTTTTTGGGGGACGTTGCTAAGATTCATTATTTTCCACCAAAGTTTTGAATTTTTATTTTGTTTTGAAAAAAAACTGTATCATTTATTTTAAAGATATATCAGAATTAAAATTCCCAGTTAAGAAAAAAATATGCAACAGAAGATAACTATTGATTCTCTATAAAGAAAAAGAAGCACTAAAGACCAACATGTTTTTATCATTACAATACTTAAAAAGTATGAGATAGGGAGTGAGAACTTTGCAATGTATTGAGTTTGTATTGTTCCCATCAGAGGATGTTGCCAAACAGATGGGTTTACCCAGTACAATGTAGGACAGCCAGTTACACTTGAATTTCAGATAGAAAAGAATGCCCTTTTAGCATAAATATGTCACATAATAAATACTGCATGGGACCTACTTACACTAAAGTATTATTCATTTTTTAAATTTGAAATTAAAATTCATTGGAGCATCCTGATTTTTTTTTTTTTTTTTTGAGACAAGGTCTCATTATGTAGTTCAGGCTGCTTTTAAGCTTACTATGTAGCCCAGGCTGCCTTCGGACTCTCAGTGATCCTCCTGCTTCAGCCGCCTGCAAAGTGGTGGGATTATAGGTGTGTGCCATGATGCCTGGCCTGAAATTTTATTTGTTAACTCCAACACCTCTACCCCATAGGACATTTGACAGTGTCCAGAGACATTTTTGGATGTCACAACTTGAGGAAGGTTTGCTATGTTGTCTGGCAGGTAGAAACCAGGGAGACTGGCAAATGTACTACAGCAACAAAGGAATTATGTAGCTCAAAATGTCAATCAAATTGTAAAGGTTAAGAAGCCCTGGTGTAACCTAATTCTCATAGACTCTAATTTAGAACTCACTGGTACAAATTTTCTTTTAGAGTAGAATTTGAAGGAATGTAAGCTTCTTCCAAGGAACAGGGTTTTTTTTTTTTTTTGAAAGTTTTATAGTTTTTTATTGTTTTGTTTTTTGAGACAGGGTTTCACTATGAAGTTAGGCTGATATTGAACCCACTGTGTAGCTTAGGCTGGCCTTGGAATCATGGTGATCCTCCTGCCTCAGCTTCCTGAGTGCTGTAATTATAAGAGTATGCTACCACTCCTGGCTCCAAAAATTTTTAAAATGAATGGTAGCAAAAAGACAATCATGTTACTGATTTTATTCCTTTTCTCTCTTTGACTATCAGTAAACTCAGGTCAAATTAAAGGCACAGTCCTAAAAACTACATAGGGTCTTACATGTTGCATATGTATTTATTTCCTTTTGGTCTTAATATTGTAGCCTAATTTACAGTTCCCTGATTCTAATCCTTTACTCATTTTTCACCAGTTCCTGTGCATTATTCAAATCTCTTGTGGGATAAGGTGGAACACACACACACACACACACACACATGCACACACACACACACACAGAGACAGATGCACTTATATAAATATTTAAACATACATTTTGTCATATATTTGAGGTGGGCTTACTTTGTCCTTGGGAACCAGGTAGAAAAAGGGGGAGCCACACAATCTCTTCCCCAACAATTTACCAATCTCAGGAACTGCCTTGGTACTCTGGGTCTGTTTACTTTCAGGTCTGTGCCTTGGCCCTGAAAACCAGAGCTGCCACGAGGCTGGCCTTGAGGCACTAGTGGACATCAGCTTGCTCCAACTGGAAGCTGGGAGGCAATGAAGGTCCTTCCTGCTGCCCAGAAAGTGGGGGTCACTCTGCAGAGGCCAACAGGCAGGACGCGTCAGGCACTGTGGCGGACCACGAAGACACACACTGGGAAAGGACGAGATTGCATCTTCCTCCGGACCAGCGAGATTCTATAAACATAATCAAAATGTAATAGAAACTTTTTGGAAATGCTGTTATGAGGAGAAAGCATCAATCTTGATGGAACTCCGCTCAACAGGCTTTGCGGAGCTAATCAATCATGGTCAGGACTCGGCCTCCCCATCTGTCTGCGCCGGGACCAAGCAGAGCCCGCTCACTCCCCGGCTGGGGCTGTGTCCTCTCGCCAGGCAATCCATCATGCTGCAGGGGGATGGCGGGAGGGGAATAATAGCACGCTAATAAACTAGGGGCTTTTTTCATTCCCAACTAATTTTTAGTAAATGAGCCCAATCCAGACAGAGCAGGAAAAGAGCCTGAGGAGATGGTGCTTCCGAGATGCGCCTGGCTGGCTGGGGACAATGGCTCCCGGGCCCGAGGGGAAGCAACGAAGCAGCCCAGCCCAAGGATGGCTCTCAGTGTTCAGCTGAGGGAGGAAGTGCCCGCGGAGGCACAGGGAAGAGTGAGTTCTGAGCACCTTCCGCACTGGTGGCATGGACTTCTGGCTCCGGCTCTAAGTGCTCACGTCAGTGATACCTGAGTCCAGCTTGGAGTTTAGGAGCGAATGAAGCTTATGAGGCAGAGTCAGAAGTCCGAGACCTAGGCCCCAGAATGGGGTGAGGATGGACACAAGAAATAAATCCAAGGGTTGGAAACCAAGGAGAAGAGCGAGGAATAGCATGCAAGATGATTTTAGGACAGAGACTGTGAATAATCCAAAGGGTACAGGGACCATTTTCATCCAGCAGCATCTGGTTTGGGGTGGACCTTCCCAAAAGGGGATATTCTTAAAGAGCCCTTCAGTTTGGGGGAGACTGTTGGTGTTTACCCACCCTTTTATCTCCAGCACTTTGCTTAGTGCACAGCACAGGACAGGAACTCACAAATATTCGTTAAATGAATACATGCATGGGAGTCATCCCTGACAGTAAGGTTTAAAGATCTACTTTCACCAATTCTTTAAATTCATCAACTTCAGGTTTCTATCCTGAAATACATCATAGACCCAGTACCTAGTAACAGATCTGGAGAAGGCGAATGGATTTGTAAGCTCTTGTGTGACACACCACTCCAAACTGACTGGTTTTGAACGACAGTACACATCTGTTATCTCCTACAGATGCTGTAGTATGGGCTTAAGGAGCTGTTTCTCTATTCTGTCTCTGGTCTTTCTGGATCTGTGTTCATCAGTTTTTGCTCTAGGAATTTAGGGATGGCTACAAATTGGTTTGACGTTCTTCTTATCAAGACGTGAGGTCTATCTCTTCTCTCTTTGAATCAGGGTGGGTCTATGATTATATGTCCAATAGAATAGGGAAAAAAATGATGCCCATGCCAGTTCTGCCTGGGTTTTAAAGGACTAATGGCTCTTATTTTGGTCTCCAAAAGCCTGGACTTTCACATCAGCAGTCTCACCGTGTTGCTAGATGTAAGAGACAGGCCCTGTGTCCATACAGAAGGAGAAGACACCAGACTAAGTTCAGCCTTCCAGGTTTTCCTGAGATCCACACCTATGAGCAATGCCATTTTGGTCTCTCCAGCCCAGCTCAACCTGGCTACAGGCTGAAGACCAGGTGAGCACAGGTCAGTGCCACATAGAATAGAAAAATGCCCCAGGTGAACCCTGCCACAGAATCATTAGACATAATCAAATGGTTGTTATTTTAAGGCACTAAGTCTTGAGGTAGTTCATTTTGTACCAAAAGTTAACTAGAATGTCAACGAGAGATCATAAATTGTATCTAGCCTGACTACATTTTCTGTGTATAAATAATTTCTTTGATTACTTTTCCTAGTCAGTCTTTTGCTTATCTACATTTCTTGAGGGCAGGGCAATTACTACCTCTGGTGGTATTTTCTTCTCTAAAGGGATAGTTTTGATCTCCTCCCTTCTTCCTTCTCTGATTCCATCCTGTCTTCCCCCTGCTTTTTTTCCCTTTCCTTTCTGAATATGTATTGGGGAGAGAACCAGAGAATAGTTCTCAGTGGGGATGATGCTGAGTTGGGCCTTGATGGGAGTGTAGAGGCTGAGCAGGCACACTGAGATGAGCTTATTCCAAGTAGAACGTTTGCAAAAGCAGGGCTGGTGTTGAGAATGCATAATGTGGGAAGGGTGGGAATTATGAGACTTACAATGATAGGAGGAGGAGTTGGGGCTACATCAAGATGGACCTTGATGCCATGCAAGAGTTCTGGCTTTATAGCCAGCCTGAGCAGAGAGAATTCCTTTTTAGAGGCCACCCTCTGGATGTGATGGAGGTTGTCAGCATGGCAGCAACCAGTATGAGGTTGATCTGATGAAAGAGTGTGGCAGCTTGGACTGGGGTGGAGGTAGTGGAGTTACAGGAATGTGAGTGGTTTGGAGAGTGTGGCTTGTGTTTGCTGTGTTACTTGAGAATATGTAATTTTGCTATAATGAACCAGAAAAACAAATAGGATGGATGATCTTACTGAGAAGTGTTTGGCATAATGGTACATAAACTGGCAGCTTGTGAGATAGAGACAAAACTTCGAGGCTATATTAAGCATACACAGTGATGAAGCTTGGGAGACTCAGGCTGAATCCATAAGATGTGTCAAATACAAGCACATATACATGTACATATACATATACAGTAAGAATGGTGGTAGTTTACTAATCATAGTTGGCTTACACAGTGAAACACACAAGAGTGTTAGAAACAGAAATGGGTAGAAAGACCAAATTATTACTGCATCAAGTCTGGTACAACAGCTAGGTCATCCTTAACTGCCCACCTACTAGTGTTACCAGTGTTGATCCTCTTCTGTTACACCAAAGCTAAAACTTATGGGTGTTTGGCAGGGCAGTGGCGAAACTGTAATAGTAACCGGGCATATGTAATTGATTTTACCTCTTGATAGAACATGTATGTGGTTGGCCCCAGGACTTTTCATCTGCTACACCTTATACTAGTCTGTTTTCTGTTGCTAATAGCACAACACCAAGAGCTAAATAAAGATGAATATTTATTCTGGAGTTCTGGAGGTTCAAGGGCCTGCGTTGGTGATCGCCTTCTTGCTGGCAGAATCCCAAGATGGCACAGGGCCTGGCTCTCACATGACAAAAGACAGGAAGGGCTCCTGTGTGTTTCCTTTGGTCTTTTTCTTCCTATGAAGCAACAAGGATGTTCCCTGCACCCTGATGATCTTACCTAATCTTAATCACATTATAAAGGTCCCAGATCTAAACACTATAGTCAGATTAAGTTTCTATCTTCTTAATGCCTCACAATGGGTATTACATTTCAGCACACGAAGCCATATTTAAACCATATTAAAGTCATAGGACTCCCCCCCACTTAAACCTCAACTGTGGTCCTATGAACCACACATCAGCTAGTGTGTGTGTATGTGTGTGTGTGTGTGTGTGTGAGAGAGAGAGAGAGAGAGAGAGAGAGAGAGAATGCACCATGGTCCCTATGATTGTTTGTTTATTTTACCCATTTGTACCCCATCCTAAATGGACCAACCAACAGAATCTCTCTTTTTCTTGATCTTTACCTTTGTGTTTTAATTACTTTAATGAGTGATATGCTTTGAACATCCCCAGTTAATCTATGAGCCTTTCTGCTCTGTGGCCTTTGAGATAGTTTGTGGTGGTATTTTTGGAGGGATCACTGCAACAAGATTTGTCTGTGAGACCCAAAGATATTTAGAAGAAAATTTGTCAGAATCTAACGATGGTTTAGATGGGGAAGGTGGTGCTGAGAGTGGGAAGAAAGAAGCCCTAGTGTGGTACTTGAGTTTTTGGCATCTGGGAGAGTAAAAGGACAATTAGTAAGAAAGAGCTGGCTTGGGGAGACCACTGTAGATTCTGTATTATCAGTTTATTGCTGAATTATAATAATATTACAAACTTAGTAGTTTAAAATGACATATGATTATTGTCTCACCCTTTCTCTGAATGAGTAGGTTGGGTATAACTTGGCTGTGTCCTGCAGAAACTTGGTCAGGGCAATGGTCTCATCTGAAGGTTGGACAGGCTCATGTTTGTTGGCAGTGCTCAACTCCTTGCCAGTTGCTGGCCTGAAGGCCCAGGTTCTGGCTGGCTCCTTTGCTGGCTACTATGCATCAGTTGCCTTTAATTCCTTGCCACATGGCTTTCCCAGACAGTGCATGACATGGTAGCCCGGTACCTCAGATCCCGAGAGGGGGAGGGATCACATGAAGGCTTAAACACTAAGAGGTATGGGTCATGGGGCCACCCTGGAACAGTGACCATGTATTTAGTTATGTGAGGGATCACTGCTCCGAGACTGGGTCTCTGGGGGCATCTGGGCTGTCCTCTCCTTTCTGTGGTATAAATGGTTATGGGGAGTTAGGGAGTTTAATATACAACATGATAGTGGACAAAGGTAGACTGAAAAATGTCCCTCACTGGGAAGATAACCACATCAAATCCCTGAAACCTATAAATATGACCTTATTTGAAAAAAATCTTTGTGGATTTTATTAAAAATCATGAGATGAGATCATCCCAGAGTATCCAGCTGTGTCCTGCATCGAATGACAAGCATCCTTTATAAGAGACATACAGAGGAGAGGAGCTGGTGACATAAATACAGAGATGAGAGCGATACAGTCATAGCAATTTCCTGGAGCCACCAGGAGCTGGAAGAGGAAAGGAAAAGATTCTTCTTCAGGGTCTCTGGGGGCTGTGGGACACTATTGACACTTTGGTTTCAGACTACAGGCCTAGGAAATGTGTAGGAATACATTTCTGTAGTAAGTCACCAGTTGTGGTGTTGGGATACAACAGCCACAGGAAATGGATGTAGTAAGTTGTAGGAAGATAGAGCTCTGGTCTGAGCCCCAGGGTTCTCATTTTTGGTCTGTGCCTGGCTGTGGGAGAGTAATCTGCTGTCTTTTGGATTCAGTTTTTCTACCAGTACAATGTAGAACAAATAATAGTGGCACAAATAAGGTGGAACAAATAATAGTGAGGATCTCATGGAGACCCCAAAGAACTGACCTCTTGAATGTAGACCTGGGTGGTGTGTGGGCCTCTGTATTGAAGATTGAGAGGCAGTCACACTCTACACGTCCCTCCTAGATATGACAGTGACTCAGGTGTCCTTGCCAGGATTGTGCTTCTTGAGATAGTGTGGTATTGAGATACCTAAAGTTTGCAAAGACTGAGAGGTGGAGGTGCTTCTGTCCAGGTGCAGCTCAGAATAAAAACAGCAAGGAATGCAGAATCACGATGCTCATATGTATGTTGGCACTAAAAAGCTTTTTGATAGTACTTTAAATTTTATTCATTTTACTTGATGAATAATAGTTGTTCATATTTATGGGTTATAATGTGATGTTTTGCTTCTCTTTTTTGCTTCTTTGTGGTGCTGGAGATGGAACCTAAGTCCCTGCACAGGCTAGGCAAGCACTCTATCACTGAGTCACAGCCCTTAATGTGATGTTTTGATCTGTATATACATTGTAAAAAGAGTCAGTGAAGCTGATTAACATACCTATTAACTCACCAACATCATTTTTTGTGGTGAAAATGTTAAAAACCCATTCTTTTCAACAATTTTGAAGTACACTTTATTAACTGTGGTCTCTATACAGTGCAATAGACAACTAAAACTTATTCCTCCAGTCCAAGACTTTGTATTCTTTGCCCAATGTCTCCCCTTACCCCATCCTTTTCTCTCCCTCTTAACCTCTGATGGCCACTTTTCTGGTCTCTATGAGATACACTTTTAAAGTTTCCACATATAAGTGAAATCAGCTACTGTTTAACTTTCTGTGCCTAGCTTACTTTACTAAGTATATTGTCCTCCAGCTCTATCCATGTTGTGCTAAGGACAGAATTTCCTTCTTTCTCTCTTTCCTCTTTCTTTCTTTCTTTCTTTCTTTCTTTCTTTCTTTCTTTCTTTCTTTCTTTCTTATTTCTTTTTAAAGACTGGCACTGTTTCATTGTACATTTACTACATTTTCTTTATACATTCATCTATTGATGGTCATTTAGTTTGCTTTCAAATCATGGTTATTGTGAGTAATACTGAAATGAACACGGGGTGCAGATATCTCTGACATACTGATTTACACTTCTTTGTCTATATGCTCACAAGCAAGATTGCTGAGGCATATTACTGTCTTAAAACTATACAATAACAATAAATTTATCCAGGCTTTTTTCACTTTGTCTGGGCACCAGAAGTATGTGGTTATTCTGTCACTGGTAAGCCATAGGCTGCTGGGGTAGGGGCGTTCACCCTGCTCTATCACCCCATGTTCCATCAGAAGATCCCGTTGGCTCTATCCATGCTGCTTCTGACCCTGTGATAACCACCACCCTGGTCCATGCACCACTGTCTCTCACCTGAATCACTTCAACAGCTCCTCACCATCTTGCAGCCTCTCAGTCTCTGCTCCATAGAGCAGCCCCAGGGATCCTGCTGGAGCAAAATCAAGGGATATCAGTCTGCTTTCCGGTCTCAGATGTCTCCCCATATCACTCACAGTATATCCAGAATCCATTTTATATTTTTAAAAATTAATAGACTTTATTTTTAGTGAAGTTCCAGGTTTAAAGAAAGGTTGAGTGGAAAAATAGAGAGTTCCCTCATGACCCCTCTTTCATCCCCCCTCCCAGCACCTTCTGTTATTTGCATCTTGCATTTTTGACAACTAGTACACTGATATTGATACATTATTCTGAACTAAGATCTGTCATTTACACTGGAGTTCAAGCCTGTGTTGTGCACTGTGTAGGTTTTGACAAATGTTTAATGTCATGTATCCACTAGTATCATAGAGAAAGATTTCTTAAAAACTCCCATTTTTTACATTTTCATTTCTTCTTCCCTCCTCCCCCAACCTCTGGAAGCCCCTGATCTTTTCATTGTTGTTGTAGTTTTGTTTTCTCCACAGTGTCATACATCTGGAATCGTACAGCATGAGACCTTTTCAGTCTGACTTCTTTCACTTAGCAATATGCATGTAAAACTTCTTTATGTCCCAAAGTCCCATTAGTTGGCTTCAATACCCTTCATAATGATCCTTCACTATTTATTTATTTATTTATTTATTTATTCCCTCATTCTCTACCTCTCTTGTCTCAGTGACTTTTCTCGTTGCTGAGACAAAGCACCCAGTACCCACAAGTTATGGGAGAAAAGGTTTATTTAGCTCACAATCTGTTTCAGTCCATAGTCAACTGGTTCTAAGACAGGGTAGCTTGACAGAGGGGCATCACACCCCATTAATCCCAGCATCGCCCACTGTAGATTTCAGCCATCTCTGAAAAAGCCCCACCTATGACTGCATGAGGCTTTGGGGGACATCTAGACACCAACTGTAACATTCTGCCTCTGGATCCTCAAAGACCCATGCACATTCCTTTACACAAAAGACATTTAGTCCATCTCTAAGAGTTGCCAAAGTCCTGACAATTTCAGCCTTGATGAAAAGTCTGAGTCCAAAGAAATTCTCTGCATTTTGCATGTACAACAGACCCTTGAGTTGCAACTGGCCTGACATATGAACAACTTAGGTTATGACTGGAGTTTTAGTTTTAAGTTACAACCAGACTCTGGAGTTACGACCTGAATGCCAGCTTGTGTGCTTTCAGATGGTCTCAGAATTAATCCTTAAAGAGTTATGAATGGAACATTACAACATCCTTCCCTGTATGGGCTTAACTGAGAAATCCTGGGCCAGTATCTCTCTAATGATACTGAGATCTGCCTGTATACAAAAGAGAGACTTGGAAGGCTGTGTGGAGGAGTCTGAGTCCTCACTTGACAACTTGAATTACAACCAGCCCTTGGGAATGAAGTGAGTTCATAAGTCAAGGGTCCATTGTACCTAAAACCAGCACCATGTGGATGATGCCAGGGTCTGCCATCAGGTAGCCAGGCTTCCTTTTTTCTTGACTGTAGGGGTCCAGTGCTTGTGAACCAAACCCCAAGCGACAACTTTCGTAGGCGGCCACCATTGTGGAATACGGTGCTCTGGGGATCTCTCCTCAAACCAACTCTGAGGCTGCAAAGACTGGAGCCCTGTTGGCTCTTGTGATGTCCTCAGGCCACATTTTCTGTGGTCTTCTTCTGAAATACTTGGTTTTTACTTGCTAGTCTTTTCTGCAGCCAATTTTTCCTCTGTTCCATCTTTGCAGGCCACAACTGTATTGGAGCCTCCTTTCCAGCCAAATTCATAACATTTTGAATCATTCTGCTGGGCTGTTTGCTTTTGATTCTCAACATAAATCTGACTAAAAGCCCCTAACAGTAGCCATGTCACTGCCTTGACATTAGTCTGCCTTGAAATTTCTTCTACAAGATTAATTAGTCCATCACCCTTAATCTCAGTCTCAGGCAAAGCCTCTGGACACAAGCAAAATGCAGACAAACTTTCTGCCAAGGTATAACACAACAACAAATGCAGTCCTTTTTCCCAGCAGAAACCTCCTGAACCTGGTCTTTACGGGCAACAATTGTGTCAGTGTTCTGGTTTTCAGAACTCTGATCAGAATCTCTCATTAAATGCAGCCTAAGGAATTCCAGCTCTGCTTTTTAGCCAGCATTTCCAAATGTTTCCTAACTCTTCCCCTTCCCACAAGCCAGTTCCAAAGGCTCCTAAACCACATAGTCAGGTATAGTCACAACTCCACTTCTCTGGTACCAAATTCTGTCTTAGTTACTTTTCTCATTACTGAGACAAAGGACCCAATACCTATAAGTGAAGGGAGGAAAGATTTATTCAGTTCACAGTTTGTAGAGGTTTCAGTCCACTATCATCTGGTTCCAAGTCAGGGTGGCTTGGCAGAGGAGCATCACAGAAGAGAAAGTTCATGGTAGGCACAAGACAGAAAAAGCAAGCAAGCAAGCAAGGGACTTTAGCAGCTTTTTTCTGCCCCTTTTATACTCTCTGGGTTACAGGGATTAGTGTGGTGCCAAAGAAATTAGTGCACTGATTCAGTAATCCTAGCATCACACACTCTAGATTCAGCCATCTCTGAAAAAGTCCCTGCTTATGACTGTATAAGGCTTTGGGGGGACATCTTAGACACGAGCCATATCACCTCTCTCATTTTCTCACTCACGGTGCCCCAGCCATGCTGGCTTCCTTGTTCTTCCTGGAACATGCCAAGCACATTCCTGCTGGTGGGGCTTTGCACTTGCTCTTCCCTCTGTCTGGAATGACTGATTCCCTTAACTCCTTCAAGTCTGCTTAAATTTCATCTCCATAGAGAGGTCCTCCTGGAGTATCCTTGGTGGTAATTTTACCAATATGGAAAAGCAGTCTACTATTTGCCGTAGAATGTCCTCTTATAGCATGCTACATGACTCGTCTTTGAATTTTAGTAATGACTGAAAGCTCCAGGGTTTTTTTTCCTGTTTTATTCACTGACACAGATCCCCAGGGCCTGGAATGGAGTAGGTTCTTAGGAAGCATTAGTTGAATAAATGAATAAGTGTGAGGCAGTGCAGAGATGATGAGACAGGTGAGGACACAGCCAGGCCCCTGGGGCTCAAAGCCCAGCTAGACTGGTCCCCAGCTGGCCTGGTCCCCAGCTGTGTGACTCTGGCAAATTACTGCATCTTTCTTTTTCTTCTGTGTCTTCACTTTGTAAAAATGAAGCCAGGACTAATACTAACTACTTCTTAGGCTTGTGGTAAGTACTCAATCCAATAATTTACACAAAACACTTAAAATAATGCCTGGTTTGTTGTAAGAATTCAGTCAAGTTAGTTTTTATTATTTTTTCATAGTGTGCATCCCTCACTTTCTTTCTGTTACATATCTATTTGTTTTGCTGCTCACCTTCTTGATAAGAAAGTAAGTTCAATATGGGCAGGGACTGTGTCTATGCTGTCCACTGCTGTGTCCTCAAGCCTGCAAGAGTACGTGGGATGTAGGAGGTATTTGATGAATATTCAGGGAATAAGCCAATGGATGGGGTATCATTGGTAGGCTCAGATATGTTGTGTCCAGGGAATGCAGCCCTTGGGTAGGGATAAGATGAGTATCAAGAGTTCTCTTGAGATATGAACTTCCGTCTCTCCTTGGGAGTACACATTTCATGCATGCAGGGAAGGCACTGGCAGGGGTGGAGTTGTAAGGGAGTGATTATCAGGGCCCTGAGCTTCTGATCTTGTGGGCGGGTAACATTCTAGAATAAGTCCAAATCAGGGCATGTCAGCCAGAACCTCTGTAGTTTGTGTCTTCTTTGCTCTTGCTTAGACAATTGTCCTGTGCATAGCTGCCCCCTGTAGTCCACATTTTATCCTTGAAGGTAATTCCAGAACACAGATCCTAGATGTGGAGTCTACAAGCTTGGAAGTGGTAGCTTCTTGAGAAGTATGAAAAGCATGAAGTAGGAGTAACATGTCTGCATTAGTTAGTTTTTGCCACCTAACAAATAATCCCAAACATTTATTTTTATGCTTTCAGGTCATCTAAGAGTCTGTTAACTTTGAGTGGATTTGACTAGGCTCAGCTGGATTCCTGGCTTCCAGCTGGCCTCAACTTTGTTCCTTGTGTCTTTATTTTGGAATCCAGCCTGAAGATTCAGAAACTATCCATAGCATGAATGAGATCCTCATGGAACTCCTCACTGGAGCAGAAGGGCTCAGGCCAAGTTGTGCAACTACACTTAAAGCTTCCTCAGGCATCAAATACTTCTGCTAACATTTAATTGGTTAAATCAAGTCATGTGACCAAGTCCATACTGATAGGACTGTTGCTCAGCCTTAGAAAGGAAGGAGATTCTAATACAGGCAGTGACAAAGATAGACTTTGTGGACATTATGTTAAGTGAAATAAACCTGTCACAAAAAGATACTGTATGTTTTTACTCATATGAACTACCTAGAATAGTCATTTAGTGGAAAAGAAAGTAGAATTGTGGTTCCCAGGAGTGTGGGGAGAAAGGAATGAGGAATTTTGTTTAATGGGTATGGTTTCAGTTTTGCAAGATAAAGAGTTCTGGAGACACATTATATAACAGTGTAGATATGCGTGTGTGTGTGTGTTACTGGGAATCGAATGAAGCCAGGGCCTTTGCACTGAGCTACATTTCCAGCCCTTTTTAGAAGTTAATTCTTTTAAAACTTTGAGACAGAGTCTCACTAAGGCTGGGCTCCAACCTGTATTCCTCCCTGCTTCAGCATCCCAGAGTGCTGGGATTGCAGGTATGCACCACCCTGCCCAGCTGTGAATGCATTTAATCACACTATTTGAGGTTGCAGTTGAAAAATGACTAAGATGGCTAAGATAATATTTTTTGTTTAAAGAAGTTTAATTTAAATACAAAAGACTATTCAATTTAAACACCAAATGGTATAGAATAAGTGTAAAGCCAAAAGTAACATATTGTTCATCATCCCAGCACACAGGAGTAAACACTCTAAACTCCTTGAAGAGCCTGCCAGGCATTTCTCTACAGTTGAATAGCCAGATGGGAGCAGGTATCAGTTTTCTTCAAAAGAAAGAATGCTGCTACACAGGCTTTTTTGTGACCAACTTTTTTCAAGGCAAATTGCTGTGTTGACATGTTTTGGAGTGGATCCACTGAGCTTCCATCATTTTTAATGGCTGGGTAGTATTCCATGTTTTATGTATTGTAATTGTATCAGTTCATAATGCATGTAACAAAACACCTCAAAACTCACTGCTCCTAAGACAACAACCATTTATAACCACTCCTGGGGATTGTTGTGAAATGTGTTCCTGGGAGACTACTCTCAGGAGTAGGGAAGTTAAGGAAGCATGATACAGCAGTGGAAGAAATTTAAATTATTTTGTTAACTTGACATGGCTCTAACTTGTTTCCAAGGAAGAGTCTGGGGCAGAAATCACACACCAGCACTGGTCCCACCTAAAAGTCCTTTGATAGAGCCCTCCTCTCCTTTCAATCCATCACCCGCCACAACCCAACAGATCTTTCTAGTCAATGGCAATTCTCCAGAGGGGGCCAAGCTATTAGCAGACAGCAGTGTAGCAGCCTGGTAAAAGAGATGATGGTAAATTTTATAATTGTGTGTTTTACCACAGCTGACTGAAAAATCAACTAGGTTGTAAACATGCACTCTGCTTACGGTGGGAGGTTTCACAGAGTAAGAAGGCAAGGGATGTAGATGTACAACCTTGATATGGTGATGTTAGAATTGGGCTCTGTCATCCATCAGATCTGCACAGTGGGAAAATTTTCCTGGCAGGCACAGTGGACTGTAAGCTGGCCCTCAGTGAAGAATTAACAGTGCAGGAGAAAGGAGCAGGCCTGAGGCAGGCTGGGAGCAAAACAGAGTAGAAGGGGTAAAGGATGGAGTAATGGCCGTCAGTGGAAGACTAGTTGTATCTGAAATACTATGCCTGGGGCTTTACTCTTGCTATTTTCTTTAAGCTTTCAGCAACCCAGTGACATTGATCTACCATGAGTTCCATTTTATAGATGAAGAAGCTGAGGTTGTAAGAGGGAAAGTGTCTTGCTTAAGGCCACAGCAGATAAAAACCAGAACCAGCTTTCAAATCCCCTCTGTCTGCTTCCAGGGCCCTTTCACCTTGGGAAGGGAAATAGACAGGGTTCTGATCTCACCTCCAGATCTGGAGAACTAAGGCTGAGCACTTAGTTTGAGATCAAGTGGGGACAGTGATGTGGGAGTGAAAGGTGATAGCAGACCGATTTTGAGAGAACGTGGAACACTTTCCTCTCTAAAACAATACTGTTTTCATCTGATTGTGCTCTTCTCTGCTGTTTACCTGTAACTTCTCCCAACTTCTGCTGGGGACAGAGAAGGGAGGACGGGAATCCTCCAGGGGCTGAGGCTGCTGTTCAGCTCGCAGTGGAGCCTGACAAATCAAGTGGGTAAAACCCATTAATTAGCAGTTTTGGAAACAGTTGCAAAGTTAATTATTCCGTTTTCTGATGAAAGAAAGCTAATTTTTGGCATTTACCCTGACAGTGACATGAACTAACATTTTTCGAGGAGACATCCCTCAAGATAAATGATGCTGTGAGGCGTTTGTGTAAACATCCTGACCCACAGCTCGCTGCCGAAGAGGACGGCCTGCCATGGCTGCCTTCACCACCATATTTTTGCCCAGCGAGTTGAGGGGTGGGTAAGTGAAGGCAGAGGGTGGGGGGGGCATAATAAAGTGTAGAAAGCTGATGATACACAGAGAAGACTGGAGGGAACATTTGCATATTCAGAAGATTTTGCTGCAATGGAGACAGCAGGGTGTACATTAGCATCTTTGTGTGTTGATCTGTCTGTCTGCTTTCCTGCCTGCCTGTCTGTCTGTCTGTCTGTGGTGAGATGCCTATCCAGAGGAGGGAGCTAATTTTTCCAAGTTATTGCTTCCAAATTTAGATATTCTCCCCAGTGATTGCTTTTGAACACGAGACATGTGTATCCAGCTGTCTGCCTGACATCTTGCAGCCATCTCACACTCAGCCTGACGCAAAGGAACCATAGTCCCCTTCCAGTGTTTGCGCTCCTCCAAGTCTTCCTCATTCAAAGGAAATGACACCATCACCCATCCAAATGCTCAAGTCAGAACCATAGCCATCCTCTCTGGTATTTTCCTTTCCTTCGCTCATTTCTGACATCCAACTTGTCAGGCTACCAAGGTACCAAGGCTCCCTTCGAACTCATCTTGGATTTGTTGTGTCTGTTTTGTGTCTACCACCACTGCCCTAGTCTAAACAGTCATCATTCCTTCCAACTCGGTGCTGTCTTAGGGAAGCATAATGAAAGCCACACAGGAAAGTTTACATTTCCTTGGAGTTACATAGAAAAAGTAAAACAGAACAGGTGACTTTCATGTTAATAATATATTTTATTTAACTCAGCATATTCAAACTATTATCACTGAGACATAATTACTATTATTGAGATAATTTACATTCTTCTTTTGTCCTAAGTCTTCAAGATCAATGCACTTATAGCACATTTTAATGTGGATATTAAATTTTCATCAGAAATACTTGATAGATATTTAGGTTTTATAAAACTTATAGTTGAAAAACTAGAATCACATATGTAAGTTGTTCCAAATGTACTTCAAAGTTTTTAGACTTGAGTCAAGTGGTATTTGATTTTAAGTTTATTAATTTTGTTTTGTTTTGTTTTGTTTTTTTTGAGACAGGATTTTGTTATGTAGCTCAGGCTGATCTTGACTGACTCACAGTGATCTTCCTGCCTTGACCTCCCAAGTAATGAGGCTGTAGGGGTGTGTCACCATGTCTGGCATGTTTAATTAATTTAAGAGTCAAACATTCAGATAGTTGGTCACACTAGCCACATTTCAGGTGCTACAGTGTGTTTTGAAGTGGTTTCCTTTCCCACTCTGTTCAACTCATTCTTGATGAGCAGCCAGAGAAACATTTTAAACACACAGATCGGGCCACATCACTTTCTACCAGACCTAGGATAAAATTAGAAATTTCTTTGTACAAGTCTACAAGGCCTTGTGTGATCCGGCTCCTGTCTACCTCACCCACCCACCTCATGGGCTTCTCCCCTACATCAATGACAGCTAGTGACCTTGGCTTCTGCTGCTTCTTTTGCTTCTTTTTCCCATTCTCCTTCTCCTCCTCCCCCTCCTCCTCTTTCTTCTTCTCCCTCTCCTTCTCCTTCTCCTTCTCCTTCTCCTTCTCCTTCTCCTTCTCCTTCTCCTTCTCCTTCTCCTTCTCCTTCTCCTTCTCCTTCTCCTTCTCCTTCTCCTTCTCCTTCTTCTTCTTCTTCTTCTTCTTCTTCTTCTTCTTCTTCTTCTTCTTCTTCTTTTAGCTCTTCAAGCATAACACATCTAGTTTGCTAAAGTAAACATTTCAAAGGAGGGCATGGAGGTCTCCAGGTGCCTTTTAGGCCAGGTGGTCCTGGAAGTTCAAGGAAACCCCTATGGTGTGGGTTGGGGGTAGTAGGTGGACTAGAATCTGCTTAACCTTTCAGGGCCGCCCCTCTCTCTTTTTCTAAAACTGAGCTGGAATTGCATGCTCCGGGCAGCATCCCTCTTAACACAGGCAAATTAATTGGAAACAGATGTCAAGCGGTGGGAGTTAAATACAGACATCTCACCAAATGTCAGCCCTTCCCCTGGGCCATGGTGGCGTCCTTGCTTTCCCTTCTCAGCAGGGAACTGGGACAAAGCCTCTTAAACATGCTTGTGGTATTTTTGACCCCAAGAATCTTTTAGTCCTTCGCAAAACTCAAGGCAAATTAGGACTCTGAAAATCAGAACGTACTAGGTGAATTTCTCGGCATCAGATGCATATAAGCAAAAGGTGCTCTCAAAACAGCATAGACTGTTACAATAGCCATGGAACCCTGGGAAGGACGGGTCCAGAGTAGGAAGATTCTTGTCCAAGGCCACTCAGCAGGTTAGTGTTACAGCTAAGGGGGAGACACAAAAACTGAAGCTATTTTTTAGAGTGAAAAGCTGATGCCATTCCTTCAAGCTTCTCCATTGTCTGGAGAATAAACCCAAGCTCCTAGACAGGACTGGCAGGTCCTTTACTCTCTCTCCTCTACCTCAGCATCATCTCCCCAGCTCTCCCAGGTTAAGAGACTTCTCTGCATTCCTGAACATATATCTCTGATGCTTTTGCCCATGATGTTTTCTGTCCCCACCTCCATTTAGTAAACTCCTATTCATCCTTTACAACTCAACTCAGATGTATCCTCCTCTAAGAAGTTCCCTTGATTACCAGGTGAGGCTATCTGTTTTCCTTCTGGCATCCTACAATACTGAACACACCACTGTGATTTTTCTGTTCTCCACTCCCTGCCCCCAAATTCCTCTATTTTATTTTAATTTTTGCTTCCCTGGAGCTTGGCACAAAATCTGATCCATAAGTATAAGGTACTCAATAAATATTTGTAACTTTGACGTTGTCAAAGCCAAAGGATTCATTTCTTTGTTTTCCTTGTTTCTCTGTAGCATCTGATACCACTGAACCCTCTCTTCTTGACATGCTCCTCTCTCTTCATGCCTGTGGTTCCCTCCTGCTTGGTTCTCTCTTCCATCTCTCTAACTGTTCTGCCTTAGTCTCTGTGTTAGTCTGCTTTTCACTACTACCATAATGTACCCGGGGCAGGTTCGCTTTGTAAAGTGAAGAGGATGATTTAGCTCGCAGTTCTGGAGGCTTGAGGGCACAGTGCCAGCATCAGCTCAATTCTGGTGAGGGCCTTATGCACACATGGAAGAAAGAGATCACCTCTCAGAATAGGAACCCAAAGGGTGTATCAGAGGCTGGGCTCACTTTTGTAACAACTCACTTTCATGAGTGCTTAGGGTTCTCATGAGAGTTAAGGGTTCTCCTGAAAGCTACCTTAACCCCTTCCAAAGACAGCTCCCCCAAAGATGTAAGAATTTTCCTCCCCTCAGAGGTCCCACCCCTCTCAGCACTGCCTCACTAAGGACTAAGCTCTCAACATTTGGGGGGTCACACTCAACCAGTATCAAACCATTTCCTCTTCCAAAGTCCACTCCTCTGTGATTGTCTAAGGACTTGTCCTGATCTTCTCTTCTCCTTTTTGGAAAAGCTTTCTCATCTGTGTTTGGTGTCATAGGATTCAAGACCTTTGAATATGCTGCTCCTTCACTCTGGGACACTCTTTGTTTCATTTCAGGTCCAATGAGTTTCTTCTTAACCTTTGAGTTTCAGCTCAGATTTCACCCTCAGTGACTTCCCAACACTCAGGGCACCCAGCTTGGGGTTGGGTGCTGGCATCTGGCATGAATGGTGGGTGAGTGGGAGAATGAAGAAGTAGGCAGGAGTGACAGAGCAGACCTTGGGGGAGTCTGCGGGTACTGGTGTCTGTGGCACACACCAACGTCTCCAAAATCACTGGCGAGGGGTTCTGTTTCTCAGTCCTGAAACAGGTAAGCCTCAGCATTGTTGGGTTATTAACTTCCTTCAGCAAACTTTCAATGAGTGTGATAAAACACTCAGCAGAGTGCAACAAGAGCTCATAACAGCAGGATTTAGTGGCATTTTATAGATGTCAGGGCTGACTTCTACACTGAAGTTGGCGTATATTTAAAATTCATGCCTGACTCACTGCCTTTGGGGAGAAGGTCTGAGACCTGGGAGGAGAGAGTGCCAGATGTATACTCACTTCTTGGGTCTAGCACCCCTGGGGTGGAACAAAAGTGTGAAGTCTCCAAGCAGGGATCAGATCAAAACCAAGGTGGGTCTCATGGAATTTCCCTTTAGAAGCCAGCCCTCATAGTGGGCTGTGACTGTGGGCTGGGAGTCAGACAGACCTGTGTTCAAATTCTGACTAAATGACCAGTGGTGCTTGTTTTCCCGGGATGTAGACTTTCAGTGCCAAATTCAGGAAAGTCTAACACATCAGGATGAGTCAACCATCCTAAGCTCTGGCTCTTCCGCTTCTTGGTATTGTAAAGTTGACTGGATCCCTTTCCTTTCTTATTTTCATTTTACACAGCTATCAAAAAGAACAGTGAAATCTATCTTGTTATGCTTATCAACACAAACTGCAATCTCCATGGCTTAACGCAATGCAAGTTATTTCTTGCTTCTATCATAGTACAATATAGGTGAGGGGGCTCCTCTATAGCAGTGACTCAGGGAGTCAGGCACTTCCATTTTTATGGCCCTGTCTTCCGTAGGTCTTCTCAGAGTTCTCTGTTGGATCTTTAGTACTAAGCTATCTGTGAGTGAAGTTTTAGTAGGAGGCATTTTGGCAGGGGTTGGTGAACTACACTCACAAAACAAATTTAGCCTCCAGTTGATATTTGTAAATAAAGGTTTATTGGTATACAGATACACTCATTTGCTTCCTTATTATCTATGGCTGCTTTCATAGTGCAGTGGCAGAGTTGAGAGCTGTGACAGAGGCCATATGGCCTACAAATTCTCAGGCTGCCTCACCCTTTGCAGAAAATGCTGGCTTCTGTTTTAGGAGCCAGGCCTGGAAGTGGTATCCATTGCTTTCAGTTACAAACCATTGGCCGCATGCAGTTGAATGACTCTAAACTAGCTGCAAGGGAGGCTGGGAAATGTAGAGGAGTGGGTGGGTTTGGCTGTACTGACAGTCCCTGCCATACCTATTCTCAGGGTCGCTATGAGGATATAATGAAGTAACATTTCCTAGAGGATCATAGACATTTTTTCCTAGAGGGTCTGGGGCTTGGTAACACTTCATATTAAAACTTATGGCTCCACAGGCCTGAGGAACATGCCAAGTGACTAGGATGTGGGATTGTGTGAGAGAACCCACCCCCTCCCCATCCTTGGGAGAAGGCTGTGGAAAAGAAAGAACTAGGTTGCTCAGGTTCCTGAGCATGTGAGCTGAAAGATTTGTTTCATTTGATTTGAATTTTGGTCTAGGTATTTTCCACGTGGCCAACGGAGTTTGGGAGCAGGAAGAACTGGGGATGCTTTCTTGAGCCCTCAACCTAATACATATCATCATATTTTCTACTGGGCAGGGTAGCTGCTGTGTGTTCATTCATTAGGCTCAGCCCTTAGCACATTGTCCGGGCTCATGGATTCCTGGCCAGACGTTCATGATCTGATGTCTGCTTGCTCCCTTACTCCAGCCTTATCTCAACTACCAATTAAAAGCAGCATGTTTACAAAATTAAAAATACTTTCTATTAATTATAGTATATGATATATATATATATATATATATACACATATATATAGAGAGAGCATATGTTATTAATGATATTTTTACTTCGGAAAGTAACTATAATAAAATTTATTTAAAGCATCAACTGGAGGTTAATTAGTAGTTAAGCCTGGTATTTTAAAGTTAATTCACTAATGTGAGGGTGATTATTCACTAACAATAATGAGGTAATTTTCATTTTAGTCCAAGTTTACTAAGTTCCCCCCCTTCTGATATTTGATTTTACTAAAGAGTTGAGATCTCAGATGTGTAGAAATGTGGCAATAAAAGCACAGCACAATTGTCAACTTTTACAAAAATGATGCAAGATTTGTTTTTTTTTTTTAGTAGAAATCTAGAACTATACATAATCAGAGTTGCCTGAGTGTTTCATTTTAAGGCCATAGTCTAGAAATAGAAGTCAGTTGTAGTAGAATAAAAAAATAAATTAGCAATGACAGCACAGCAATCACATTTTTAGTTGCATGGAGTCTTGCAATATTTAGAAAATCATCTTTGGTTACTGTCTTAGCTTTAGATCACCTTATAGCACTAAGTCGCTATCTGAGGACACCTACTTGAGTCAGAAGGAAGAAAAGCTCATTCGTCCCAGTGAGGATCCACTGTCCTTGCTGGCTGAGAGCTGAGCCCACCCTCCAACTCACTGTTCTCAATTCACAGTGATGTGCAGTTAGATTCCCTTTACTAAAGAGTCCAGGACAAGTCACCACCTTTGGGACAAGGAGGCAGCATGTGTCCATGTTTGCTGTTGACTGGTGGCATTGTGACAGCATGCTGTGGTATTAGGAAATGGGGCTTCGAAATCAATCAGATTTGGGTTCAGATTTTGGCTGAGCTAATTACTAGCATTGTCCCCTCTGGCAAGGCACTTCACCTCTCAGTTTCCTCAGTAGAGGAAGGTACAGCAGTCTCATACGGTGGGAGCTTACAATGCTTTGTTCTTTTGGTAACTCAAGCCTCTCTGCATTTTTGCCTGGTGAACAAAATTTTGAAGATTCTGTTCAGAGACCCACTCTCTGGGTCTACCAGAGTTACATGATTTTCTTTTCTTCTTGGTATTAGTGGAAAATTGTGAATACTTTGATGATGGCACTTGCCATCATGATCATATTACATCATTTACCAACTTTCCATAGGGAATGTAAACATTATGTACTACACACATGTACTAATAAACTAAAACATATCAATGTCAGAATACTTTTGATGGTAGGTAACAAATAATCACATTCAAGGTAGCTTATTCAGTGGGAAAATTAATGAAGTCAAGAAACAAAAAGCCTAAGCTCTTTCTCTGGGACCATCAAAAGGGAAAGGGAAGATAGTAGTTTAAAAATGTGACTGAAGGGTTGGGTAGAGCTTAACAGTAGAGCTCTTGTGTTGCATGCACAAGGCCCTGGGTTTGATTTCCAGCGCGAACACACACACACGCACACACACACACACACACACACACACACAAAGACAAACTAAAAATAGGACTGGAATTCCGTGTGCCAATTGGCCAGGCTACTGTAGTTCTATTGCCTCAGCTTGCATTGAGGAAGCCTGCTGCGACTGCTTCATGTGTCCTGCGTAGGCCAGCATCTGGTACTTCCTTAACCTTAATGGGCTTCCTATTTGAGGTAGAGGGAAGACCCAGCGTAGGGTGAATATAACCTTCTCTTCCCTCCTGCACTTAGTGACTTCTGAAAAACAGAAGAGAGTCATTCCTCTTGTATGCCTGCATATATTTCCCACAATGCACAGGGGCTCATAATACATAAGCAGTCATAAGACAGCCCTGGGCATTGGTGTTTAGGGTGAGTGGGGAAGCGAACCTGTAGGTGGTCCTGGGGGCCTCTGGTGCATCTTGAGGCCACCAAGTCGTTCTCATACCCATTGCCTTTTAGCTCTATTTGCTGCCAAAATGAAAGTCACCTGAAAGTCATCTCTGATTAAATCAGCAGCAATTTTCAGAGTGAGAGACACTTTTATATTTAACACGCCAAAAGAGCTTACCGAGCAGGCCCTGTCATGCCAAGCCATCTTTGGCTTCCTGGATGGCCAGACTGATGGCTGTCAGGGCTGAAAATCATACTAACCAAGTCTGGCCTGCACACATCACTTCCTCATGCCCGAATATCAATTCTTCTGCCCCAGAGAAAAGAGCAGTTTTCCCACCTCCAGGGTGTGACACAGTGTTCCTGTCTGTGGCTAGTTTTGGCCCTGTCATTTTTGGTTGTCCTGCTGTGTGTACCTCTGCTCATGGCACGTGAGCCTATTGGCGAAGGAAGGAAGCCACCTGGGCCGAGGCTTGAGATGTGAGGTGGTTTCTTCCAAATGTGCAGCTCTATGCTGCTGAATGCCTTGTTCAGGATTCTTGACAAGGATATCTGTTCTTGAGGCCTTGTTATGAGCAGAGGCTCTGAGCAGCAGCAATGTCTGATCTGTTCTTTTTTTTTTTTTTTGTACCGGGAATCGAACTCACAATCTCATGCTTGTCAGGCAGGTGCTGTGCTGCTGAGCTGTATCCTTTGCCCTGTCTGGTCTGTTTGGGGAGGTCTGACAGAATCTTTGGTTCCTTTCTCTGGAGAAACCCAACACAGGCAAGTTGGCCCTGGTGTCTGGGCTGAGAGCTCCTGTATCAGGGCGCTATCTTCCCTCTTATTCTTTGCTTTTAGAGAGCCCTGTTTGGCTCCACTTCCTTCCCTTTAGGATGGCATGCATGGAGCAGCCGCCACATAAAGATGAAGAGGGGACATGCGGATGGTGAGTTTATGTGTCCATGACCAGCCATGGAAGTGTCAATGGCACCGATGGTGGAGACAAGGGTCTGAGCTTCCCTAGTCCAGAGATGGTCATGGAGTGAAATCAGCATTGGACAAGGTAGAGATGGGAAGGGCAGAAGTGAGAATCTGGGGAGGAGGAAGAAAAGGATAGAGGGAGGAAAAGAACCCTGAGAAGAAGGGGGAGGGGTGGGGCAAATGGGAGGCGAGGGGCAGAGGGAGCAGGGTCCTTGACTGTGGGGCATTCAGAACAGGGTGACACGTGAGTGACACCCAGTGACTTAAGAGGAAAGAAGTTGGTGGCCTGAAAGGGAGGGAGACAGAAAGCAGGGTTTTTCAATATGAGCATTCATGTTGCTGTGACAGCAGTCATTTATCATGTCCTGAATGGGAGGCAGGCCCCAGCACAGCCGCCAAAGGCCTCTGGTTAAAGTTTTACCTGAGTGTGAAAGGGGCCAGGGACCTGCTGCAAGGGGATGGCCCCTGGGGCCCCATCTGTTTGGAGCGGAAAGACTGGCACCAGGGGAGGGAGACATGGGACAGGATGTTTACGAGTGTGGGGATCCCTCCGGGCATCCCAGGCCATTGGGGGTAGGAGCCTGCTTCACACATGGGCCTAGAAAGTTTTGATTAGGGTACTGGATTAAGAACCTGGGGTACTGGGATGTGGCAAGTAGGGATGCATTTTATCGTATGCTGTCATTTGCACCCAGCTCAAAATTAAAAAGAAAATACTATTGGCCCTTCCCAAGTGTCGGGCACTGTGTATCCCCCTCCTGCCTGGTCCATCTGGTTTGTCCTAATTGCTTTGGGGGACTGAACAGGGAACCTGAGAGGGGCCTGCATTTGTGCCGGGCACAGGGGACATTAAGTGAACAGAGTCCCTCTTGGTTTTTCATGTCATTAATTGGTGATCTTCTGACTCTGAAATAGCATTTTCACTCTCCCATCTCTTATTTCATTATGCTCAGTTCAATACACACCAGTGCCGTGCAAGGCAGCCTGCTTGGGTATATTAGGAATTATTTAAATGAGATGGGGATGTATGGGTAGTTAAAAACGTAGTCTTCTATTCTGCCCTAATTATGTATAAAGCTACGTTACAAATTATTCCCAAATATAAACTTGCTGAGAACCTTAAAAGGGGAGGTTCTGGAAACACCAGGAGGAGAGTGAAAGGGCATGGTGGGAGCAGTGTCCTGAGCCCTAAATGTGTCCTGAAATTCAGGCAGTGTGTGAGTGTGTGTCCCTCTCTTCCTTTTTCTTTCTTCTCTTTCTTTCTTCCATGAATCCCACTGCCATGCTGGGTGCATTGATAGTTTGGAGTGAAAAGAAAGAATTTTTATCTAGCCTCTGTGCTAAGTTGTAAACTAAGCCTTTACCATTCTCCAGATGTGTGGTCTAAGAGAAGTCTTACAACCTCTCCGAACCTCAGCTTCCTCTGTGAAGTGGGGGTGACAATAGCAGATACCTCATACAGTGCCTGGCACACAGGAAGCTCATGGAAAATGTGGTGAGGGGAAGCCCTCACTATTGCTGCTCAGAATATTGGGGTCAGTCTCTGTCATCATTTCCTCTGAGGACCAGGGACCTATGAGCCTGCCTTTCCCTCTGTCTCTCACTTCCTCTGCTCAGCCACTCTGGCTGAACCAGACCTGGGGTAGCCATGATTGAGGGTTCAGGTGTTAGCAAGGCTCCAGCCTGAGGCTTCTCTGGAGACTCCACAATGTTTGCAGGGTACCCATCTTGTGTGGGCACTTGGCCAATGCCTCTTTTTTTTTTTTTTAAATGGTACTGGGAATCAAACTCATGACCTTGCCGCTTGATAGGCAGTTGCTGTGCCTCTGAGTTATATCCACAGTCCTGGCCAATACCTTGTAAGTGATGCCCACACAGTCTTGGGAGGAGTGGATGGACTGTCTGAGATTTTTCAGCCCAAAGTGGCAGAGTAGGCTTCACAGTTAGGTCTGCTTCAGAACCCAGACAGTAAGAGGGAGCCAGCTCCCAACGTGCTGAACAAGTTCTCTCTGCATTGCTTTAATCCATTTGTTTTGTGCTATTAGCCAGCCTCTTCAGTGGCTGTTGGGAAGGGTCCTGATTAATCTTTATTAATAACTCACTAATAATTATTAATCATCATGAAGCTACTGATGTTACAGTGTTCTGAGTTTGGCTGTTCCATTTCTCTTCTCATGTGCCTTCTGCCCACTCCAATTCCAGGCCTGAAATGTACCCTTTTCCTTGCTTTCTAGTTATTAGGTGACTGGCATTGCCTGGGGCTATCAGAGCAGTTTCAGTCAAGATCTCAAAATATGCTGAGACTGTCTGAGTTGAATTATACCTCTCAAAAGATGGTGAAGTCCTTACCCCAGTACCTATAAATGTGAACTTACTTGGAAATAGCGTTTTTGCAGATAATCGAATTAAAATGAGGTCTTTAGGTGGGCCCTACTCCAAAATAATGAGTATCCTTACAAAAAAGGAAACTTGCCAAGACTGATACTCAGTGGAGAGACTTTGGGAAGGGACTCAGGGAGAAGACCATGCAAAGCTGGAGGTAGGGGATGGAGCTACAGGGCAAGGAATGTCAAAGGTCACCAGCACCCCCAGAAAGCAGGGGAGGAGCAGGCACCAGATCCTTCCCTTTTGCCCTCAAAAGGAGCCACTCCTGCTGACACCTTAATCTTGTGACACCTTAATCATGGACTTGTACCCTCCAGAACTGTGAGACTATAAATTTCTACTGTTAAACCACTCAGTTTGTGGCCCTTTGTTACAACAGCCATAGGAAATTAATTAATACAGAACTCAGTAGTGGGATGGAAGCAGTGGAGAAGCAGTGAAGAGCTACTGGGTAGGGACCAGCAGCCTGGTTCTGCTCAGTGTTCTAGTAGTGGTGGTAGACCTGATTTGGGCCAAGCTGGCAGCCATCTTTGTTAATGGGTAAATGGGGCCCTGTGATACCCAAGAGTTCTTAAGCAGTGATGGTGTCTTCCCAGGTCCAGGTAGGAGCTGAAGGGCAGGGAGCCGTCCATAGTCTATGAAGGAGGGGACTGGTAATACCTCTGTATACAATGAGGGACTTGGGAGATATCTGGACCCATGGTACCCATATCTTTTGCTTTGTTCCATTAGCAAGGACAGGTCACATGGCCCAACAGAGACTCAGAGGCTGGTGGGAGGGAGGCCTAACTTGTTGCCAGTGTCCCTTGCGTCTGACTCGTTCTTGCCAGTAGAATGCAGGGACAAGTGATGGGAGCCACCACTGGGCCAGGGGGCTGAGCAGGACTTGCCCTCCCTAACAGTCCTCTCTTGTTCTGGAAGAGACTGCAGGTTGGAGCTTTGATACCGAAGCCATCTGGATCCTAGGAGACGGCTCCCCTGGAAAGCTGCCAAGCCAGCTATGGACCTGGCAGTCTACTGCTGAGGAGAAATATTAGTGCTGTGTAGTGTTATATCTGTTCACGGGCTTCCCAGCAGTTTGGAGAGGAAGGAATAGGGCTAGCTGGGTTGTGCCCTAGGCCCAGCGCTCCCTGGTCTGTGATGTCGGGCACACACCACGACTTCAGGGGCTCAGTTACCTCCAGCTTAGAGCACATGGGGTCTTCGTGAGGGGTCTAGCCAGTGCAAATACTTGGCAGAGTATTTGCCACTGTTTATACATTTTCTTTCTGGTATGCCATGCCTCAACCCCAGAGGTGAGACCACGTGGAATAATCCTTTTTGTTTTTACGAAGTAACCCCTTCCCAGTGAGATCTGTCCTCCATGTACCTTCTAGACTCTCAGAGAGAAGCTGTGGTCTCCTATCCTGATCTTGGAGCTTCTTTGATTTTGCAAGTTTGCTTATTTCCATTTTTAAAGAAACTGTTTCCAATTAAGGTAACCAAAATCTATGTGCTATTTTTGGATGCAACTTCCTTTTATCTTTTTTTTTTTTTTTTTTTTTTTTTGCTAAGACAATTTGTGCTAATTAGATGTAAAAAATCATTCCTGGGAAAATTATGTAATTGACATGCAATTTACAAAATAGACCTCTGGTATTATTTGTGCTGCTGCTTTGCTGTGAAATTAGTAAACAGTATGAGCCCTGGACGGAGGAGCTGCAAGTAGCTAGGGAGGAAATGCCAGCTGGCAAGGGCTGGTATCTCCGAGTTGATGTAATGAAGCTGGTCTTGCTTGCACTGAAAATACTGCAGACCGGATTCAGTTTCCATTTCTGAAATGAGATGCTCCTACCAGGGTGAAGCAGTGTGCTGGGGTGATACTACCTGGAATAAGAACTAAAACAGGAATGAAGAGAGGACCTAGAACTGCGTGTCCCTTCTTCCTCCAGCCTTTCAGTTTCGCTTTAAGGCCCCTACTGACAAAGCCCAATATAAAGCCTTCTGGCCAGGCAGAAATGTGGTTTGCAGAGCTCCAGCAACAAAAAGCAGAGTAGGGAAGGGTGGGCTAAAGCTGGTAGACAATAGCTTAATGACTGATGTATTATGAGTCAGCAGATACTGAGCGTAGTTCTAGGCTGTGTTTTTAGAAGTGAGGAGTTTAATGTGAGGGAGGTGACAGTTACCCTGTATTTTGAACTGGTCAGCTCTGTTGTGTTTAGGTGTGTGTACTGTAATTGAAATGATATCTAGGTTCCTGGACCCCACCTTGAGAGGGTAGCTTCATCTGCTGAGGAGATTCAGAACTATGGCAATATCAGGGACACAAAATCAGAGGGACCAGAGCAAACAGAGGAAGTTAATGGCATCTTCAAACTACTGAGACTTCACAAGACAGACAGAGATGACTTCCTGTGTAAGTTTCAGGTAGGTAATAATAGGGGTGGGGGGCTCCAGAAAGGCAGGTTCCAGCTGGGATAAAGACTTTGTTTCCTTAAGAAAGAAAATTGAAACATTTCTTTCTTCTGCTTGTAGAAGTGACAGCTGCTTGTGGTAGATACCTTAAAACATGTAAATTACTGAGATGTCAGCCGGGTTGCAGGGAAAGATGCAGGACGTCTCAAGAGTTTCAGGTGAGATGAGCTCAGGTGCCGTCAGCGGAGGGCGCACAGGGCCATGGCCAGTGTGGCTGTGTATTTCTGGAGCACTGTGCTCTCCAAGTCCCTGGTTCCTAGACCCCTGCCCAAGTTCCCTGTGAGGGCTTGACACTGTTTTCCTCTCTGGCTAGGCCCTCATGAATGCAACTTTTAGCTCATGTGATTATCTGGGTATTTCTCCAAAGCTAGATTTAATTTTTTTTTTTTCATTTTAACTAGAAAGAATTTTGGCACCAAACCTTAAGATAATTACATTTTTCCACCTTTTTGCATACAGAGAAGTTTAAAGAAACAAAATAAAAATCATTCGTAATTGTACCTCTCATAGATGATCACTGTTAACATTTCGGCCTTTCTTTTCTGCTCAACTATATCTCAAATATATTTTTTAAGGTAATTGGGCTCATAGTGAATATACAATTTTGTTTCTTGCTTTTGACCCCTCAACATGTGAACATTTTAAAAGGTCAATGTGTTTTTAAAAATATGTTTTAAGAATAGTGGCTTAGTATTCCATTTTTGGGCCATACCATAATTTGTGTGAGATGTGTGCTTGTTACTGGTTTTTGTTTTATGCTTTTGTGACCAGTTTGCTTGTTGATATTTTTGTCAATAAATCTTTTGCATACATTCCTGATAATTTCCTCAGGATAGAATCTCAAAGGGTGAATAGTTCAAGCTATATATTAAAAATAATTTTTGTTGTAGAAAAATACTGAAGATATACAAGAGAATAGTACAGTGGTGTGCCCATATGATGACACTTGAACAATTACTAGCATTTTGACCACCAAATTTTAGCTAGTCCCGCCCTTCATTTTTGTTCGAATATCTTAAATCCCAGATGTTGTGTCATTTCCCCTATGAAAGCAGTCTTACTTCTCAAAGGGCAAAATAACTCAATAAACTTAACACAGATGTAACTAGTACACCTACAAAAATGAACAATAATTCTGTAATATTATCTAATATCTCGTCATGTTCAATTTTCTCCATTTTTCTAAAAACTATCATCTTATTTGAATTAGGATAAAAACAAGAGTTAACATTTTGTATTTGGTTGCTGCATCTGATACATTTCTCTCAATCTATACCAGATACAAACAGCCTGCTGCGGCACACATACCATAGGCTCTCCATGACTAATCCATACCATTTTGCCCTACTTTGGAAACCAATGCTCTTTTATATGATGAAGGATCTAATGTAAAGACTACTTCTCTCATCCCTGTCTTCTTTCAGTAGGGGGATTTAATCCAGGGACTTTGCACTGAACTATATCCTTTAGCGCCCCCCCTTTTTAAATCTTGAGATCGGGTTTTCCTAAATTGTCAAACTTTTGATCCTTCTGCTTCAGCCTCCCAGAGTGCCGGGATTCTGGGAGAGTTGTAACAATCTGTACCTCAGCCAGCAGTGTGAGAAAGTGCACATCCTACCAATACTTTACACTTAATATATCATAATTTTTAAAGATCAGTTTGTTAGGAAAATGATGGTGTGTTATTACTGCTTTAACTTACTTTAGTATGATTATGAATTTGATTGAACATTTTTCTGCTATGCATATTAGGTGTTTGTGTTTCTTCTTTTGTGAATTATCTTCTTTGACCTTTGTCCCTTTTAAAGTGGTATTGATTATCATGATTGAGTCTATATTACCGAGAAATTTAAAATTTTTATGTAGTCATAGTCATTATCTTTAATTTTCTTGAATTTTCCTACTGTTTTTATGCTTAGAAAATTCTTTCCCTACTTTCAAATACCATTTATTACCATTTTTTTCTTCTAATTTTGTGTGATTTTTACTGAGTTTTAAAATTCGTATGGGATCCCATATGGTTAGACTATTCATTGCTCTAGGACCATGTATTAAATAATCCTTCATTCCTTCACTAGTATGTGATGGGTCTTTATCATGCTGTAATTGTATGTGTATGTGTATATATACACATACACATAAGCTTGTATACACACATGCACGTATACACTGACCTGTTAAAAAAAAAAGAACCTGTGCACTCCCTAATTTCCTGGGGGCTTCCTTAGGTGGTAGTGAGTACCTTGTGTTGAGAGATGAGCAAGCAGGAGCTGGTAAAACAGAGCAGGCTGGGATCTTCTACCTCTGTTGTTCCGGGGGTTTCTGATTTCCCTGTCCTGAAAGGCCTCTGCAGTCCCTGTCACCTCCCTCTGCTGCTCCTCCTGCCTCCAGGATGGGTGTTCAGGCTGCTGTTTCTATCAGTGTTGGTGACAGAGATTGGAGCCTGGACCTCACTGGAGAAGTTGGGCTGAAGAACCCCTAAGCCACTCAGCTGGGCTACCTGCCCACACCGGGGACTCACAGAATGCCCATTTCCCCAGATATTCTTTGTCCTCGCAACATTTCCTTCAGTTTATCATTACAACAAATGTTGTTATTTGTTGCCCCACTAGACTATAGGCCCAGAGGACGGAGACCTTGGGTTCCCACATCTGGCACAGAGTGGGCATCTAGGAGTTGGAAAAAAGAATGGATGACTGGTCCTTTGGATCTGGCGGGTGAGGACTACAGTGTCCTCATAATCTGAGCAAAAAACAGAGAGTCATCTGACCAGAAAAAAGCATGCTCTTTGGGGAACAAAGGGACAGAATATTTGAAACTGGGTCCATCCCAGAAAATCCAGAACAGCTGTTTGCCCCAGAGATGGCTGAGCCTCCTGAATTGCAGGTCTGTGTGGAGCCATGAAAGTCACTCATTCTGACCCTGAGCTGACATCTGACCCCCAGAGCTGATTATTCCTCCTCTCCAGGAGCGTATTCCCGGCAAAATGGGGTCGGGAGACATTTGCATCCAAACCACCAAGCTCTTTAAATGCTGGGGCCTGGAGGCCCGATGGGTTTATTAGATTATCATTGCGGAAGTTAATAAAGAATTAATTTCTCTTCATGTGACATCCAAAGGCAGTTATTTCAGGAGCCTGTCCATTTACACAAAGCCAAGTATTTGTCAAGTGTCAGAGGCAATTCCCATGTCCCAGCCCCCCCTCAATAATTCTGGATTAGGGACAGCCTGAAATGACATTATACAAATTTTCTTTCAAGATGCATTGAGCTCTGGGGACCACTCAGGAATTTCAGGTTCCTGAAGGTTATACTGTCAGCAAAAGGGCTAGGCGGGGCGGCTGGAGCAACTGCAGCACTCCAGCTGGGCCAGCCCTGGGGGAGGGGTGCTCATGGATTGGGGGGAGGCCACAGACAGCCATTAGTCTGTGGGGGCCCATTTGCCTCTTGAAAACAACTTACTGCCATTTGTATCGCAAACCTAGAGCCCAGCTTGATGGTTTTTTCTTGTTCTTTGCTCAGGCACAAGGAGGGGCCATGGCCTGACTGGGACTGCGGGACTGGCCTGTGTCACCTTGTGGCAATATATTAGGGAGGGTCAAGGCACCATCAATACCTGTCTTGGAGCTAAGTGCTGGGAAGTGGAGCCACTGTGGGTCAGACTCACTCCTGGACCCTAAAAGCATATCGTGGGACAGCCAGGAGCCCTTCAGAGCCATGGGGCAGGAGTCTCTGAGGCTGGGCTGTGGGAACTCTTGAGTTTGTCAAGCTGGGTGCTCTGGTGTGGCATCAGGAGACCCGTGGGACAGGCCAGCCTTCTGGCCAGGCCTCCAGATGTGGGCACGTAGTCACCTCCTGGATCTCTCCCCCATGAACATCCAACAGGCCCCTTGCACTCTGCATGCTTTTAAGCTGCACTCAGCATCTGTGATATGTCACTTCCATTCCTGGTGCTCCAGCTGGGGGGACCATTTTCCCCTTCTCCAACTGCATCAGGCTCTTCTAGACGTCTGTGCTCTCTGCTTTCCTAGTAATGGTTTTCCTTTTTCACATGTGATCAGATATCACTTTCTCTATGAAGGCCTCCCAGATGGCCTTAGGAAAAGTTAAAGTGTCCTACCAGGGCCACACTTAACTGTGTAACCCCTTTGCAAATTATGAAAATTTCCCTCCCTTATCCTTGGTGGTCAACATCTTTTGTTTGGCAAGATGTATGTACAATAGAGAAAGGGACCTCCTGCACCCTGCCAAAACAGTCCTCATAAGGGCTCATGGGTTAGCAGGCAGAGTGTGGGGTATATATCAACTTGATCGATTTCCTTAGTTGGCTACTTTTGAGTAGTGTGCAACCTGGATGATCAGACATGGTATTTCTCTGGGATCCTACAGCTCTCTTAACTTTGTGAACTGGGTGTGATGGCACGTGCCTATAATCCCAGCACTCAGGAGGCTGAGGCAGTAGGATTGTCATGAATTTGAGGCCAGCCTGGGCTATCTAGTGAGTTCAAGGCTGGCTAGAACTACATAGTACCACAAATTAAGGGGCTTAAAACAACATGAGTTTATTATTTTACAGTTCTATGGGTCAGAAGTTTGAAACAGCTTTCCCTGGAATGAAGTTAGGGTGCCGGCATAGACTGACCCCTGCTGGAGGGTCTGTTTCTTTCTTTTCCAGCTTCAGAGGCTGCTGTGTGCATTCCTTTGCTCACAGCCCCTTCCATGTCAGAGCCAGCAGTGCAGTGTCTTTATCTCACTGCCTTTGATAGTTGCATCTGCTACATCTTGTCTAACTCCAACTCTCCTGTCTCTTTTCTCACTTATTGGGACTTGTATGACCCTACTAATCCACCAGAAGAGCCCAGGATAATCTTCCCATATCCGATATTTGATTTAATCACATTTGCAAAGTGTCTCTTGCTGAGCAATGTAACATAGCTTCCGAGGATGAGGACAGGGGTATCTTTGGGGGCCATTATACTGCCTACTATAATTTTGTATCAAAATTGCTTTCTCCACCAATTAACAGTATCCCTGAAAGCAGGATCACTGGTATATTTGGTGGTCTCTTCATACCCCATCCCAAGTCCAACATAGAAGTGTTCAAAGAATGTTTGCTGATTGAATACATGGAGAAGAGGCAGTAAGTGATGGTGAACACAACTTCCCTCAAGGATCTTTTTTAGATCTCAAGACCCTTTGGCTTAAGATTGGAGACATTTATTTTTTTGTTTTGTTTCTGCAGATGCGTCTGAAAAACACTCTTCAGTACTAGTGGGTATCAAAAACAATCCTTAGTTGCAAATGTCCACCTGTGGAGATTGGGAAATACTGCTTTAGGTCATGACTGAGTGGTTGGAAAGCCCAGGAAGCAGCCATGTGCTGGGACTGGTGCTAATTATCTCAAGAAGGAGCGCGTTCCTTGCTCTCAGCAGGCTGAGCTTCTCCACATCCTCGTAGAGAAGAGAACGGACTAGGTGTGGTCACCAGCCAAGGTCTCACAGCTGGGCCCTGAAAGGGTCAGGATTTGGAATCAGACCCCCCGATTCACGCAGGGGATAGATGGAAGAACTTCGAGAAGAGAGGTGGGACATGCTGAGCACGCCTGTCCTCCGCCCTCTCTGATCGTTCCTCTCTACTTTCTTGATCGTGGTGCCTCTCCTGAGCCCCTTTTCCCTGTCCTACAGTTATCCCCCTTTCTGCTTTCCCTCCGTGAGCTCTATTGTCCTCCCTCTGGAACCTCTGATTTAGTCCAAAACCTTTTTCCCAGACCTCTGGTGTCACATTTTGTAGTGTCTTGTGGCCCTGTCTGCACTTCCCATCAGCACAGACTGGCTCTGAGAATGTCACCCTTAAGAACCTTCAGTGACATTGCATGACCTTAGCCTAAGTTCAGCATCATGGCCTTATGAATCTCAACCTTGCTCCAAGCAAACCCAAATGCTCACTGTTCTTTCTCCAAACTCACTTTTCACTTCCTCCTGCTCTTGTCTGTGCCAAATTTGCTCCTTCCACCCAGAATACCAGCCCTCAAGTTCCTCACCTTTTTCTCCCGGTACCCTTAGGAGTTGCACAGACTTGTATCAAGTCAGTGTATCAGTCTGTAGGTTTGGTAGAAGTAGGAGGTTGGGTAAAGCATCAAGTGTTTCATTTATTTACCTAGTCTGCGTTTGCAGAACACAATTATGTCACAGGCACAGAATGAATGTGGCATACAGAGGATGATGAGAAAGTTGTCTCAGTTCTTGTAAAGCTTATGGCCTCCAGGTGACAGCTAATTTTGTTCCCCATTACTTAATTTCAGTTGTAGTTGGGGTGCTGAGAGGTGTTTAGGGGGCCTTGCAGGAATCGGGTCACACAAAGATTCCTCAGGAGGTGACATTTGGGCCCTAAATGGGTGTCTGCTGCCTGGACTTGGATTCTACCCTGGAGTCCTAGGAATGGACTGGGCTGCAGTGGGTGCTGCAGAGTCGAGCTGGAGAAGGCAGGAAGGTGGAGGGAGGAGCTGTCTGCTGACAGGGCAGCATGACCAGAGGCTGCATAAATCAAGGAGACCTCTGCCAAGCCCCTGGGCTCTATGGAAAGGTTATCCCGAGCTGTGGTTTCTGGTCAGGTTGCCCAGACGCCATTAATCCAGCTTCCAGGAAAGACATCAGTTTGGGAGGGGTTGGGGGTGGCAGGGGCCTGGAAGGCAAGGGCAGGAGGGGTGAAGCTAAAGTGGGCTGAGCAACCCAGGGAAGGTGGGGATGATTATGTAATCGCCATGCCAGTCCCCATGCAACTTCTTACCTGGCGAGGAGCGGGGGCTGTTCTGCAAGTTTGTAGTTGATTACACTTCTGCATCAAGTCACTCACCGCAGCCTGTAATTGTAACTTTGCTCAGGTGGTTGTACTTGTCTCCCTTGTCACCTGTGAACTCACAGGAAAGACACCAGCACATGACAGCACCCCTAGCACCTTGCACCGGGCTTGGTGGGTGTTCAGTACACAGTTGCTACATGAATTGAATCCCTGGACCTTGCTTTTCAAGTGGCCCAACAGGGGATTTTTGGGGGCTGAATTGTGTCCTTCTGAAACTCATATATTGAAGTCCTAACCCCAAGCACTTCAGGATGTACCTACCTGCATTTGGAAGTAGGGTGTTTATAGATGTAATTAGTTGAGATGAAAGTGTACCAGTGGAGATTGAACCCCTAACCCCATATGACTAGTATCTTTATGAAAGGTAGATGCTTGAACACAGGCAGAATACTCTGGAAAGATGGGAATCATGTGGCCCTAACCCAGTGCTGGTGAATTTTTGTCCCTCGTGCTGCAGTGGGCTGTTTGTATCATTGAGAGCACTAAAAGATTCATCATCACTGCCCTAAGCCACAGACTTGTCAGAAGCCCATCCTTCCCTTACACCTTCAGAGGGAATGTCCTCCCATGCCACAGCTTCTTGCTCTGCGAACTATGATAGAATAAATACTGTTGGTTAAGCCATTTAGTCTGTGGAGCTTCGTTTCTCAATCCCGGCAGACTAACATATGTTCTCTGGGGATACCCTGGCCAAGCTGTAGGTCTGCTTGGCTCAGGGTGGCATGGCTGGCAAGGGTGTGTGTGTGTGTGTGTGTGTGTGTGTGTGTGTGTGTGTGTGTTGTGCTCACTGGTAGCTGGAGGCTAAGCCTCATCTTCCAGGGAAGTGATTGATAGATGTCATTCCTCAGGCAAAGCTTCTTTCCATGGCCCAGGGCAGAGAAGGGCAGGCTATCATTTGCTTCCATTCCTGGAGTCTGGATTTGCAAATCAAAGAACTTATTCCAGGAGTCCCTGGGCTATGGGGAGCCTGAGTGACAGTGTCATTCTCCAGGTCCTTATAGGGTCTGCTTGCAGGGATTGCAAGGGTTGATTTGGGGAGGTAGCCGGAAGGGAAGCTCTGTTAGCAGACAGAAGCCAGGTGCATCTGAAAAGGGCCTACCATGAGCTCTTCTTTCCCTGCATGGTGGCTGTGGCCCCCACTAACAGACATCCTGGGCCAGGTTAACCTTTAACCAGGTGGCTCCAGTCCTCAGCAGCTGCGCCTAGGGCTCCTGCAGGCTGTGGGAAGGGCTGCTTTTCTGTTCTTGTCTCTGGTGAACCAGAGTCTCTGATGAATTGCCCACACACCCCCATCCTGTGCTCTGCCACCATGTTGAGTGCTGGTGTCCCCAGCAAAGATGAATGGGTCCCACTAATGAGCTGGATGCCGCGGCACCGTGATCCCTGACCCCACGCACTCGGAGCCAACGGCCCGGGGAATGGCTGCCCGGAGCCTGCTTAATGTGTCAGGCTGGCCTCTGAAAGAAAAACACATTTATTGCTACTTAGAGAAAATTGATCTAATTGGGATGGAAACATTCTGCTGATGGAACATGGAATTTTTATTAGGAGGGTGACTCAAGTTCAGCCAAGGTATCCAGGTTGGGAGGAGGCGAGAGAGTGTTTTCTAGGGATTTTATCCCCAAACCTCCACCTAGCTGAGGCTGAATACCTGAAGTTTGGGTCTGAATTTTGGTGGTGCTGCCTATGGACCCTGTGTCCTAGAAATATTTGGCAGTTTCGGTCAGGCCTGTTTTCATAACTGTAAAATGAAAAAAATAATTACAGTGTTCTTGCAGACTCATTGAGAGAGGAAAATGAAATTATGCATACATCAGGGCTGTGGCACTGCCCTTAGCAGGAGACTGAGTCCAATGGGACCTTTGGGAGCCAAGATTGCACGTGGTTTCAGTCTCTTTGGCCAAGTCCCCTGCAGTTTAGTAACAAACCAGCCAAATCCTTGTTGGCTGTGACAGAGGTGACTAACTTGAGAGCTATTTTTAGATAGAGTCATGGTCCCTGAAATGTGGGGGCTGCAACCCCTCGATAGCCTCAGAGTCACCCCTGGCTGCTGTTCCTCCATCTCTTACTGCAACCAAATTTGTTTAAGGTCTCCTAAATTTTCCTAAACTGCCCTTGACTCTGTCTCCACTGCTCAGCCCTAATAAAGCTGTCATGGTTACTGACTTCTCTAGCCAGGAGACTGTACAATCTCCTCTCTGGCTTCTCATTCTTATTGTGCCCTAGTCACTCTCCAAACCAGTCCCTCCTCCACACCAATTTGTTTCTGCAAGTGGATCTTTCTAAAACAGGATTTGGATCAGATCACTCCTCAGCTTAAAACCTTTTCCCTGTTCCACATTGCCTCATCCAAATGCCTCAGCCTACATACTGGGCTTTCTACAGGGTAACAGTATAACATCATCATCTAAACTGGGATGACTTTATCCAGGCCAAATTGTAAATTGCATGGGATGCCCAGTCAAGTGGCATAAACCAGTACTGCTTTGGCAAACTGGGGCATACAGTCAGTCACTCTGTCCATCGTGGTCTGGCCTTTGTCTCATCTCTAGATATTTACATGGTGATTTCTATGCTTCTGCGAAGCCTCCAAATGCTGGCTAACTTCACTCACCTACACCTCAGCACATCCTGTTCCCTCTACCTGAAACAAATATCCTCTCCCTCCATTTTGGCCAGTGTTCCTCAAGCCCTAGTGGTCATTTTGGAGTTTTCCATCATTCCCATGGACAGCGAAAGCTCTCTATTTGTATTTTAGTTGTCTATTGTTGCACAGTGAATACCTCAAAATGCAGTGGCATAAAAAAGCACACATCTATTATCTGATAGTTATTGTGGCTTAAAAATTTGAGAGTGACTTGGCTGAAAGACAGTGGTTCAGATCAGAGGATCAGGGGATAAGAGGCTGTGGACATCTGGACGCTGGACTGGGGCTGGAGGGTCCAATTTCAAGATGGTGCCACACGGGAGTGATATGATGGCACTGGTATTGGCAGCAAGCCTGGGTTCCTATCCACGTGGGTCTCTGACGGGCTGCCCGAGTATCCTTATGGCATGGCAGCTTCCCCTAGAATGAGTGGTCTAAGAGAGAGTGCCCTTATGTCTCATATGGTGCTTCTCAAATTTCCTCCAGCTAAAAGGTCAGCCCTTGTTCTTCTGTCCCTTTCTCTTGGAAATCACACATCTCACACCACAGTTTCCGCTTTGTATTGTTCATCAGAAGCCAATTCAAAGTCTAGTCCATGGTCAAAGGGAGAGAAATTAGGTTCCACCTTTCAGAGAAGTGTCACAGCATTTTGGACATGGGTTATAGTCATCGACCTTGTTTAATCATGGAGTTACTTAAAGGCTAGTCCATAGGATGCCTGAGCATGTACAAAATGTAGGTTCCCAAATTTTACCTTATCAGGTTGAACCAGAATCTGAGGGTGGTGGAGAGAGACAGAGGTGATATGGAAAAAAAAAATTCCATTTGTGTACAAATCCCCCTAGGTTTGGAACTCCTGCCTTCGGAGAACAGTCATTGCAGATGTTGTGCTTACTTCTCTAGGTTTGAACCTAGCTCAGTCACTAATTAGACATTGTGATTTATACTAATAACATCAATTTCCTCATCTGGAGAATGGGGATGATAATACCTCATATTCTTTCCAGATCTAAAGGATTCAGATTTGTGAAGTGCCCAGGATATTGCCTCATAATGGGGTAAATGATAGAAAAGTTTGTTAAATTAAATTAAAAAACAAATGTACCTAGAATATAGCTCATTTAAATAATCTCTTTACCTTCTTATGTCCCTTATTAGGGTGGAGTTCTGGAAGGCATCTCTGTTCATGCAGTCTCTGGTCTTCAGCCAATGCTCCATATGTTTGTGGATCAACTGTTGATGGTTCTTAACTGGGTATTTTAGAATCACTTGTGAAACTTACAAAATATGGAAGAACTTTTGACATAACAGGCCAACAGAATCAACCTTTGGGTCTGTTTTTTCCAGAAGATTCTTATGGGTAGTCAGGATTAAGAATGAAGAAAATGAGCAAGTGAAACACAGGTTTCTCTGGTTAACTCAAAGTTTAGATTTAGATGAGAATCTTTCAGAACAGAATGATTAGGTGAAGGTCAGTGGGCAGGTGCTAAGGGAATTGGTGCTAAGTGTTTTACCAAACTGAAACTTGAACCTGGTGGCTGAAAGCTTGCTCATATTCCCTAAATTAAACAGAAGTTGTCACCTGGGTGTTGGAACAGTGTTTTAAGGGGGTGATGGAAATGCTTATTGCCGGTAGATACCATGGGTAGATGGGGGCACCTGGGACCTGTGGTTTCAATTGTGCCCAGAAGACCTGGGATGGAGTCCTTGTTCTGTTTCTATGGGGCCCCTCCCAGTGACCAGGGTTATCACACTGACCCCACAGGATGGCTGAGGGAGTCATGGAAATAATGCTCAAGAAACTGCAAATGGAGCCCCAAAGGTGAAGAGTTAAATTGTTGTGAGTAAAATGAAGCTCATCAGAAATCAGAAATTAGAATGGACAATGCTGCCTCATTTTTCTGAGCATATACCACACAGAGAAGGCATCAGTCATCCTGGCTTGCTTTGTGGATCTCTTCTTGGAGGTCCTACATCAGCCTTGTACCCGGAGGGTCCTGGGGCTTTGTGCATGTGATAGTTGCTGATACTCCTTCTGACAACAGAGCATCTCATATTTTTAGGTAACTGCCCTGAATAATGGGTGAAGAATGGGTTGGGGGCAACTGGAGTAGAAGCAGGACAACAAGCAAGGGTAAAGGGCTGGTCGGGATGGAAGCAGTGGGAATAGAGGCATCCAAGTTTAAGGTAGGTAGTGGTGCAAGAGCAGAGGGGACCTACAGATGTGAGGGACAAGGGTGAAAGAGAGAGAGGAATTGAGGACTCCTTGGTGCTTGGTTCAAGCAGTTGGGTGGGTGTGGTGGTGCCATTTACTGAAATAGGAAACATGGAGATCAAAAGTTTTGGCCATGTTAAGTTCGAGATGCCTTTTGAAAGTCAACATAAAGAAAGGGTCTTGGTCATAATTATCGGGAGCCCAGCCAAGAGTCCCAATTGTCTGTCTTATGAATGTGGTGAGAAAAATGAAAAACAGAGACAAGTGTCATATTGCATCAATGACTGGAAAGTCAATGTCTCTGGATCAGACTTCTCCACTCCCAAGCAGCCACTATTTATTAGGAGTATACAGTGATAGGCGGGGCTAGTAAAGGATTACGGCTCACCACAAGACTCAGACTCAAGAGGGTGCAGATGATTATATGCTAAGAAGGACCTTGTCCTAGTGTGTAATCCTGGGATGACTCAAGAAGGCGTAGGTGATTTTATGCTAAGAAGGTTCTTGTCCTGGAGTATAATCCTGGAATGACTCAGGAAGGCATAGATGATCTTATGCTTAGAAGGGTCAATGGGAAATCTCAGGTGGGTGGTACCAACAATTCCAACCCTCCCTTTCATCCCATAGGGAAATATGCAGAATTAGCCATTGTGAATTTGTGGTCCCCAGTAATAATGTTACATGCAATAAGTCAGATACAGAAGGTCAAACATTATATGGCTTCTCTTATATGAGAAACTCAAAATGTAATTAATTAAACAGCAAAATAAAGGAGAAATAGTAGGAAAAAGGAAGACAGACTTTTTGGAGAAAGGAAAGGGGATCTTTGGAAGAGGGGTTAAAGGGATCAAAAATGATAAGATATGCATCTATATATTCCCCAAAACTAATGTAACTATTATGTATTACAAACATGCACTAATTAAAAAAAATAGAGTCTTAGACAAGGGAGACACTGAGGTTGGAGATGAAAAAGTAGTTTCTAGTATAATGTTGTGCATTAAGGATGGGAATAAGTACGCAGGTGCTTTTGTCATTGTGTGACCTCATAGTGTGCATCTACGCAAATCTAGATGGTATAGTCTATTATATACCTAGGCTATGTGGTATGTTGTATATGTGGGCCATTGTTGACCAAAATGTCTTTACATGGTGCATGACTCTGTTGATTATATTTCAACTCTGGGAATGGACAAGATTATTTAGGGAGGAAGATTTGGGGCATCCAAGGTAAAATTCTGGTTGGTCCAATACTTAGAAGTTGTGTAGGGGATGCAAGGGAGATGCAAGGGTAGAGAAGGAGCAACCAAGGGATGGGAGGAGAACCAGGTGAGTGTGGTACCACGCAAAATAAGAAAAGAAGAGGTCTGCGAGACCAGGCAGTCAGCTGGGCTTAATGCTGCCAAGAGGGCAAATGAGAGAGCCAGAGTGACTATAGGTGCTCAGGGATAGAATAATAAAACCTGAGACCTACCTTCCTGTGGTCTCTAAGTACCCAATGGCCAAGGCCTGGCTTCATCTTTAATCTTGCATAAGCAGTCCCTGATACCAATATTTAAGTGCAGAAGTTTATCTGGGAGGTGACTCTGGATTCACCTGTACCAGAGAAGACAGTGAGAACAGAGAGGAAAATAAAGTCAAGATATGGTGTGTTGACTCACAGGTTATATCTTGAGCAGTTGGAGTGCACTCTTATAGAGAAACCTCCCATGAGACAGTGTAGAACACACTTACCCAAGTTATCCAACCCGAAGGACAAGGAAACTGGGGTCTTCATACACTGACTTACTGTCCGTCATTGTTGGAGGTTTGCTTCTGGGGCGTTTACTCTGGAATGTTTCCAGCTCACTGCTTGTGGCTGAGCAGACTCATGCAACTAGAAGTAGCTGGCTGGCAGGGGTGCAGGTGGTGAGCAAGAAGCTGGAGGTGGGCAGAAGAGTTAGAAGCATGTGCAGAGATGTGGGCAGGGCACTGTGAGGTCTCCAGGCAATGGTGCCTAAGGAGACAACTCTTCAGCTAAGGTGATCTGCTTTCACCCAGCAGTCCTCAGCCCCCACATCCCCAGCCAAGTTGGCTGATGGATTGGTTCAGGACTGAAGTCCATGTCATTGAGGTGTGTCCCCTCACCTATTCATCCCAGGCAGTGTTTGGTCCTGGAGAGAGAGGCTGCAGGAGGTAGGAGGGAAGGAACAGACATGCCAGGCTAGCGGACTTCGGCTTTGCCCCAGACCGGAGAAGCCTTGAGTGCTGAAGAGGTGATGAAAAATGAGCAGCCTTGCGTGCATTAAATATTTAATATTCTCTCCCTGGGAAGTGTCAGGGAAAGGACCCCATAATAAATACTGCACAGGACAATTCCATCACAGAACTCGTCAGTTAATGGCCTCGTTTGCTCTGACAAGCATTACAGATGCTGGTTCTGGGGCACATTTTTGGAGGATTCCTTTCCTGAGCCTCAGGCCCTAGAGGGCAGGGTACAGGCTGGAGAGGAGGGTCCTCTGGCTTGTGAGCTTTTACCTTACAGCTAACAGAGTTAGTTAGTGGGACAATGGTTGTGCAGAAAAAAGATTCACATAACAAGAAACACTTGGTACTTGCCAAGCCCTATTGTAAGTGTTCTGCGGATCTTAATGATGATATTTTTGTCTATTACTGCATTACAGTGATTATTTCCATTTTGTAGGTAGCAAAACTGAGAATCTTCTAAAGAACTCATCATGTTTCTAGTAAATGGAAAAGGCAAGATTTGAAGCTAGGCAGGCTGGCTTCAGAATTTGGTTCCCAACCTCTGTGCCATGTCACTGGGGCTTTGGAGTGGCAGATTGGATCCCAGCTCAAACACATATCAGCTGCGTGGCAGGTCAATGTGTTTCAACCTCTCCGAGCTTCACCTGCTGTCTGTGCAAAACTGTGATGATACTGAACCCTTCTCACAAAGGCTCTTGAGTATTATGTGAGGAGTCATTTGTGAAGTTTTGATCTTTACATTGATAAAAATTGGCTCCCATCATACTGGAGCCCCATACACTGACTGCATGATCTCATAGCGAGGTACTTAACTTCTCTGAGTATTAATTTCCTTGTCTGAAGATGGAGTAAAAATTCTGGTCTTCCAGGGTCCTGGGGCATTGTTTGATCTCTGAGCCTTAGACTAAGTGATGTTTCAGTGTGCACCAGGATACATGGCTGAGTCCAGGGGTCCCAGTGGGACTGGCTGGCCTAGACTTGAGTCGAGAAGTCCCATTGTGCTCCAGTATGACTATCCTGAGTCAGGGGCTCAGTGTGCCTCTTTGGTCTGTCCTGAACATGGGTTCCAGTGTGGCTAAGTGGGTTGTCCTGAGTCAAGAGACCTGTGAACTCTGACAGGTTCTCAGACCTGTGTCCCTTTCCTGGTACTGCATTGCCCTGGGCTTCCTGATGGGAAGTTTGTATCCCTTGAATTTTGATAACTGAACTGATGTGGTCATGGCAGGGCCTGGCCTGAATTGGACTATTTTCAGGAAGAAAAATCACAACCCTGTATGTCAGACATACCAGAGCCCTGGGCAGTTTGTAGTCCCAGGCAGTGTTTTGGAAGTCGTGTATTGCCTAGGGATGTTGCACTTGAATTCTGTACTGCCAGGCATTATCTGGTTTGTGAGCTTAGATCTAGGCAGAGGCATGCATGTTTGGTATCTCTGGCCCAGGGCAAGAGGGTGACATGGGACAGCTGGGGGCCTGGGCTGTTGCTGAGCACAGGACTGCCTCCTGCTTCTGATGGCAATGACTCTCTGGACAGCAAAGTTGCAAAGGTCTTCCAAACATTGCAGGTTCTTGGGGGGTGGAGTGGAGAACCTTGTTCCAGAGATACCATCACCATCCTATTTTATACCCCTGTAGCTTAGAACTGGTGCTGAGAACAGGGAGGCAGGGAACATACAAGGCCTGGGAAGAGTGCTCGGTCAGCAGCAGCTTTATGGATGGTTGCAGGAATGTGAGATGAAAGGATCCTCAGTGCTCCTCCCAACAACCCTGTGCTCTGCCTGCTTGGAGCAACCAGGATATGCTCAACTAATTTATATTAATTCAAGATCATTAATGATGAACTATCATCTCTCTTTTCTCTCTTTCTTTCCACAGCAAGAGGACAATGCTCAGATTCAAATGCTGGAATTTGCTGGCCCTCAATGTTTTGGATAATAAGCTGAGGACAGAAGTCCAGATCAGACACCTCCAGCTCCTAATTCCCACCCCATCTTTCAACCTAACATACAACTTCCGAAGATTCCGTTTTTCTCTATGTTCCACTAGCTCTTTTCTCAATGAAGAAAAGAATCATGAATTTGTGTGGAAGGTCTAGTGTTGATGTGAGGATGCAAAACCTCCCATCAGTGACCCTGTATTTGTTACAACCACACAGAACAACCTACTCATGCTTAATACTCTGGAAGGTGTGATAGTGCTTCCTGTGGCCTGTTGTGAGGACTCGATGCCACAGCTTTTGTTCCTGACCTAAGTTAAATTTCTCCGTGGTCCTATGAAGAAGAGATAGGGCTGCTGGTATTGTTGTCATTTTATAGAAGGAGGAAATGAAGAAGACAGAGAGAGAGAGAGAAATAGAGGGAGAGAAAAGCAGAGAGATAGACACAGAGAGACAGACAGACACAGAGAAATAGACACAGAGAGAGATAGAGACAGAGAGAGACAGAGAGACAGAGAGAAACAGAGAGAGATAGAGATAGAGATGGAGAGAGAGAGGCAGAGAGAGATGGAGAGGGAGAGACAGAGAGAGAGAAAAAAATAAAGAGAGAGAAAATTAAGGTCAAGACACAAGACTCCTAATCCAAGTGCACAGCCTTAAAGCCATGTGGGAAGATTTCTGATTAATTACCTGGAAGTAATTATTCAGTTTCTATGGAGCTTGGGACAAGGCCACATCACACAGATGGATGCTTCGCCCCAGGGCTGGGCATGAGAGGCACCTTGTTTTCAGTTGCCAAAGGAGAGGTGCACAGTCATCTATGTGCAGTCCCTTGGACAGCAGAGCAGGTGCTGGGTGTGTGTGTGTGCAAAAGTTGTGAAGAGATGTCCTGTGGGCAGGGGACTCCAGTCAAGAGCCAATTTCCTTCTCTTCTATGCCTCAGTCTTCCCATCTGGACACTGGGGACTGTCCAGGGGATCCTGTGGGCATCAGCCTGCAGTCCCCTGAGTGAGGCCTCCAAGAAAGGAAGGCCCTTTGGGCACTGGGCCTCACACTGGGCACTCCATAGCTGTCTGAGTCCTAGTCCCCCAGCCCACCGTTCAAGTGCCAGGGGAAGCTCAGAATAGGACCCAAACCTCCAGCTCTCCCATGCCCCCACCTAATGGTGGCAGCTTAATTCCTGTTTCTGCTCTTTGGTCCTAGTTGAGGATGGTAAACTTGGGGGCATCTTTAGCACTCACACACAAACCCACACAAATGATTTCTCCCAACATTAACATATTTTCTTTTGAACCTCTGTGAGGTTTTTCTCCAAAGTAATGGATTTTTTCCCCCCACCCCAAATGTATTCAAATCTGGCCTTGGTTAAGTCAGAAGATTCCTATCTGCCCAGCAGGGCTTCCCTCCCATTTCCTCACAAATCAGCATCCTTTTTATTCTCCCCTCAGATCTCTGTGTAAAAGGGAGGCTTTCTTTGCGAAAGTTTCACTGGGACAGACAGACAGACGTGATGTTGCTGGGGCCTTTGATAGCCAAGAACACAAGATCCGACTTCAGGGGGCTCAGAAACTTCATCAGCTGAGGAGGGGGACGAGGAGAACAGGATCCTGCTGAAACAGCCCTTTGAAATCTCCCAAATGATGTTTGATGTGCCTGTGCCTTTCAGCCTAAGCCATACCTTTGGCATCAAAAGCACCTTTTGAAAAAAAAATTAGCTATTTTTTAAAGCACAGAAGGAGTAAATTTAATATTAAGTCCTAATGGCAGAAGACTTTGAAAAGGCATTTCTGGGCTTGGGATCATTTAATACTCCCCCCCGATCTAGCAGCACAAAAAATTTCCCTACCTTCTTTAATTCTTAATCCTCCTCTTTCCAAATCCTGGGTCTGTGATGCAGTCAGGGGTTGGTGTTCTGTAGGGATGCAGTGACCTCCAGCAAGAGTGTCACTCCTTTGGCTACCCAGATCTCCCCAGCATTTAAAGCACCAGCCAGTGCCAGAAATTTTCTTCTGACTTTTAAAGGCACAGTCCAGGCCTGGGGAAGAAATACCAGAAAAGTTGCTGGTGATGGATGGTGGAACTGCAGCCTGATTCCCTTGTGAGAACATAGACCTCTCAAGGTCCGGCCCAGACCGTCTGCAGTGAGAGATGGAGAGCTGGATATTGATGGATTGTGGGCCATTCCTCAGCCAGAGACATTTTGTGTTCAGTACATCCTAATCATCCCAGATCAGATTGACTTAGCTCCCCACTAAGTTATTTGATGAACCCCCTGCCTTAGGAAGTTTTGTCTCACACTTCCTTTCCTGGGACCAAGCATCCAGTACCAGGGACAGCTCCAGGATCCTCCATGCTTGGATGCAAAGGACACCTGGTACACCCTAGTATCCTCTGAGAGTTACAGCGGGCTTGTTGAACTAAACTAAGCTTAGCTTTTTAAGGGTGGGCTACTATTTTCCTGCACATAGGATCTTATATTAGGTTTCCCAAGGGGATTCTACAGATTGTAGGAGGCAGAAAAAAATGGAAGTATAGTAACACTCAGAAGGTGTTCCAGTTTGCATTTGGAAGATTCTCCAATGGCTCATGTGTTGAAGACTTGGTCCCCAATGCCACAATGCTCAGAGGTGTGCTTTTGGAAAGCGGGTGGATTGTTGAGGCTCTGATCTCATTCATAGATTTCTCAGTTGGTAGGTTCATAGTTGAATGGATTATTGGGAGGTGTGGAAACTGTAGAAAATGGGGTCTGTAGTAGGATGCAAGTCTATGGTGGCATGCTCTGATAGGTATCTCCTGTCCTACCCTCTCTCCTGTATGATGTTCAGTCTCATTTCAGGACCAAAGCAATAGGGCCAAAATGACCATGGATTAAAACCTCTGAAACTGTGAGCCAATATAAATTTTTCTTCCATTAAATCATCTTTACTGATTTTCTCAGGTATTTTTTTTTGCAGTGATGGAAAGCTGACTAGTAGGACTCCTAGATTTCCTAATGCAGGGCATGGGGATACTTCTGTGGAGCAGGGAGCTTGGGATGGGTGTGTTTAGTGTGGGGAACAGGTATTGGGAACACTCCTGGGGGAGCTGTGTGGTTAGAGCACCCTGGCTACATCCTCACCAACCCATCCCTCTAATGGCTTGCTTGTTTGAACTTTTCCAAGTACAGTTTTCCTCATGTTCATCCTTTGCTGAAGACCTCCCATGGAATCCCCTTCTCCATTTCCCTTGGAACAAAAGGCAACTTCTTCAGCTGTGGAAAAGGGGTTTTTGAAGATCTGGCTTGGCCAGCCTGCCTGCTGTGTTTCCTGACTCCAGCTCAGCCACCTGTGCACTTCTTATACACTATTCCCGATCATGGCTTCTGTCCCCACTCTTGCTATTCCCTCAGTACAGATACACTTCCTTCCTCTTTCTCACCTGAATAATGCCTCCTCTTTGGCCAGGTCCTCTCTTGAGCACTGTGTTTCCAGCCCTGGGCTTGGACATCTCCAACAGCCTTAGCTTCTTGTATTGTAGCTCTTTACATCTTCTTTCCAGTGATTTGTAGGTCTTTAAAGACAAATCCTGGGTTTTACTAATCTTTGTATCCGTGTCCCCCCCAAACCCAACCGCCCACCTATCTTCAATAAATGCTTTTATTTTCACTGCACAGATGAAGAGACCTTAAGTAATTTGCTAAAGTTTACACAGCTAGGAAATGGAATACCCTGTGATGAGGCGAGATATATAGGAGAAAAGGAAGTTCATAGAGTCACGAGACTGTTTTTGAAGTCAGAACTTTCTGAGTGGGTAGGTGGCTAGTGGGAATCTTCCTTTCCAGCAAAATCTTCTCACCCTTGGACATAATTGCCCCAAAGGTGATCTGAATTGGAGGTATCCCAGGTCCTGACTGGTGGAGTTGGAGTCCCTGAGACTGCAGGAATGAGAGGAACTTGCAGACTGAGCAGAACTGGAACACGTAATTGGCATTTTCCGGGTCCTGCCAATACTGCCCATGCCGAGTTCTGAGAAGGTGTTGAAGGACCTAGCCCCAGCCCACAGCTCCCACTGATTCACGTCGGCTTCTCTGTCCACCCTAAGGCATTAGTCCTTTATGATTTCATATTAATCTGCAGGCACTTATTGCTCTGCAAGACTGTTTTGACAAAAGTTCATTATCAAGACTGCTAAATGCTTTTAAAGCATTGATTGGGCGAATTATTACATCACTAGGGTAGATACTATGTTTGAAGATGGATGGTGTTGCTCAGACCATCTGAAATTTTCCTTCTTTTAATTGGATCGATCTCCAGAATAAACGAAGTTTAATTGAATTTTGAGGAAAATTGAGCAGTTGTTTGTGAGTCTCTGTCGATAGGCATTATTTCAATTACATGGTGATAAGTGAGCAGGGGCGGGTGGATGGGGTGGACGGGGTTGAGCTTCATGCACACATGCTGGATGAATGTTTGCCCAAAGTGAATCCCAGTTCTGGCCTATTCATTCAGTAAACATTTATTAAAATTCAACTTTGTGCACCAGCCTAGTATTGGGTCACTTCCCTCCTGTTGGCTAATTTCATTTAGCTGACACTACTGTGGCCAGGAACACAGGCTCTCTTGCCTCATGCACTTGAGTCCAAATTCTGGCTCACCAGGGCTATGACTCTTGGTGAATTGCATACATTCCCCAAGCCTTAGTTTCCCCATTTGTTAAATGAGTATATGGTGTCCCTAACCCTTGAGATTGACATAAGCACAAAATAAGATGTAGTTATAGCTGGAAGGTTGGGTAGGTCTAGTCCTATACCCAAGGGAAGTGATCTTGAACACACATAGATGGCAGATGATGACAGAGATTCTTGATGTTGTCACTGACTTAATCTCCACGCTTTAATGTATTGTGAAATTTCTCTCTTTCTCTGTCTACTTGTCTCTCACTGTTTTCTTGAGTGTGTTCTCTCAGGCTTACATATCCTCCCCTTTTCCCACATTTCCTTCAACTCTTCTTCCACAATAATAATAGGAATAGTAGGGAGTTTTCTACAGGGTACCATGGGTATGTAATAGTTCAGGACACCAGGGCAAGATTCTGTGAGGAGGCAACATTTTTTTCATTTTTTATTTTAAAAATGAAACAAAACAGAACAAAAAGGATAGAAATGATACAAAATTTCCAAAAAATAGGAAATTAACAGTAGTTAATATTTTGCATATTGTTATCTTGTCAGTAGTTGTTCAGGTTACAAGAGTTAGGCTTCAAAAAAATGATCAAACAATCGAACAATGAAAGCACAAACTGTTCTTTTTGATGAACTCACAGAGATTAGTAGTAGAGTTATCTATCTTGTGTGTATATATATATATATATGTACACACATATATACATATACCTATATACATATAGTCTTTTCCTTTCTTCCTTTTCAAGGAGGAAACATTTAATCTTCAATCTGAAGATAACTAGAGTGCACTAGTTAGCTGTGTTTTTTTTTTTTGTGTGTGTGTGTGTGTGTGTGTGGTGTTCTAGGTAGAGGTGACAGCTGTGCATAGATCCTGAAATTGTATGTGAGATGTATAAGGAACCATCAGCAGACCACTGTGGTTAGAGCATGGTAAGGAAGGGAATATCCAGATCAGTAAAGGATGGACCACAAGTAAGGAGTTTAAACTGAAACACAGGTTCACAGAACTCTGAACCCACTCATTCCATTACCTTATAGTATCTGATCAGTTTTGCTCCACTGTTTCTTGAAGTTTCAGGCAGGTCAAATCTAAGGGACTCTGTGCTCCCAGCTTCCAAGGATTCTTTAGAGCAATGGGCAGGATTTTCAGATTCTAAAGAATGAAGCCTTTCTAACCTGGACAAAACTTTCTTGTGACTCCTCTTCCAATGTAATCAAGATTCAGATCTTGTCATTGAAGGCAGCCAAGGGTTCTCAACTGGGGTAATTTTCTCCGTGGAAATACTAGCAGTGTCTGGAGATGGTTTTAAATGTTCAGATGGAAGGTGGTACTACTAACTTCCAGTGGTTAGAGGCCATGGATGCTGATAAATGTCCTTCAGGGAAGAGTGCAGCACTATCTAAGGTAACCCTGATAAGTGGACATTGTTCCTTTTACACTCATAGCTGGTGAGCAGAGAAACTTGAGGCCCTTCATGTATGAGACAAAGAACATTGCTCTTCAGA
>RJWM01009686.1:0-66654 GCA_004363535.1 Dasyprocta punctata | reverse complement strand
TTTTTTTGAGACAGTATCTCCCTATATAGTTCAGGCTGACCTTGAACTTACTATGTAGACCAGGCTGGCCTCAAACCAGTGGTGGTCCTCCTATCTCTGCCTCCTGATTGCTGGAATTACAGGCATGCACCACTATGCCTGGCCTAAAGAAAATTTTATTAGTACAAGTTTACTGCACATAATGATTGCATTCATTGGAGGGAGTCACACATTTCCATAACAGATCTTGCTACCCTCAAGAACAAATTTTATGCTATCTTTTCTAATTGAATGACTTCAAGGTGTGCATAAATAGTGACTTAGTTATCGCTCCACGAAGGAACCCCACGTAACCAAGGGTAGCCTTATTTGGTCTTGCATAGTTATATGAAAGCTACATGATTTAGTGATGATGTTTTCTTAAATATAGTACTTAAGGTGTCTTGTGACAAACACCCCCACCTGCTGACCCCAAAATGCAAATGCTGTATTTATGGGCAGGATGCAAGTTAATCTCTGGTTTCCACACACAAAGAATAGTCTTTGGGTTACATATGGTGCTATGGAAAGAAATGTTTTATGATTGACAAGGACCTCTGAGAGGGATTTACGAACATGGGGCATTGGTTAGCAGTGCTTTGAATATGATGTAGTAGTCAGTTGGTAAACCTTAGCATTGACAGTCCAGTTAAAATCATTGAGTCTAGTCCTTGTTTTGGAAAACAACTCTATCATCTATCTATCTATCTATCAAGCTCTATAGCCATATAGATAAATGATGTTGAAAAATTATCCATCCAGTCTTGTTTTGTTAAGAATGTGGTCTAGAATACGTCTGAACTTTATCAAATATTTCTGTACATCTGTAGAGAAAACCATATGGTTTTTCACCTTATGTAGTATGGGAAATTACATGAAATATTTTTATATATTAAAATTTGCTTATATTCTTGAAACAAACCCCAATTAGTCATAGTGTATTAATATTTCAATATGCTACTGGAACCTCCTTCCTAATACTGTATTTATTTTCCTGAATAAATTAGGCATATAGTTCTCTTTCCTGTGCAATCTTTTGCTGTGTTATGCTCATTTTGTCTAAAGAACATGGAAGCTTTCCTTCTCCTGTATCCTGTGAACAATCTCAATAGCATTAGAATTGTCTTCCTGTAGAAATTTATTAAAATTACTATGTGAAACTACCTAAGAACATTTTAGAGAGGGGCTGGAGTTATATTTTTGATAACTTTATTTTTAAAACAACAAATTGATCTTTGTAACCATCTTTTCTGGAATCAATTACAGAAAATATAGCTTTCTGTGCAATTATCCATGTGTACATATCTTCATAATGAATTACATTCTTTAGCCTTAGAAAATTCCTTATTTAATCTTTTCAGTTCTTCTGATAGTAGGATGACCCTTATATTTCTGCTTATATTTTCATGGCATAATTTTGTTCTCTGTCTATTGTTAAACTTTTGTTAAATGCTACTTTTTTTGGGGGGTACTGGGGATCAAACTCATGACCTTGCACTTACCAGGCAAGTGCTTGAGCCACTGAGCTAAATCCCCGGCCCTAAATGCTGATTTTTAAGTCATTCTTATATACACAACATAAAAATGTATTCTCTTTAAATTCAACTTTACAAAGTTTTCGCTAACAATTGGATTTAACTCATTTATACTGTCACTTTTAAAAATATATATGCTTTCTAATTTTATGACTTTAAAAATATTTCCCATATTGGAACTATCATTGTTTCTTTGTGTGTGGCTCTGAAAATAATTTGGAAGATTTATATTTTTGTCCTAGTGGTTACTTTAAAAATTAAAACGTTATAACTTGCCCCTTATCTTACATTTCTTCAGATGAAAGGAAAATTCAAGCAGTATAAAAAAATGTAGAATTTGTTAAAAATTTTCTTCATGATTTGCTATATTATATACCTTTAAAATATTCAATAGGGATTTGGAAATTTTGTTCATTACGTAGCTAGTTAATTGTGTTATTTAAATTTCCTATAATATTTCTGTTCCTGCTTCTGACACTTACCTTGACATAGCTAAATGTCAACAGTTTCTTGTGCACTTTTCTAGGAAACTTATTTGTGTGTTTAATATCTTTTTAAATATATAAAATTAGATTGCTTTATAAACATTTTGTAACCTATGTTATTTTTAATTTAATATAATATAATAACAGAGCCCAAACTACACATGTAGACGTATTCTGACTAGTATTTTTGAAATTTATTAAAATAGACTTTTCCTCCATGTAGTTAGAAACTTGTTCAGGATATATTTTATTCTTAACATTTAATTTTCTTGCATAATGATCAGAGAATGTGACTGTATGCAATATTTGAAGTTTACTAAAATTTTCTTCATAACCTAATACATAACAAAATTTTAAAATGTTCCATGGGGATTTGGAAAGAATGTTTTAATTTCTGTATTTTGGCTAACTTGTTAATTGTTTGTGATTTAAATTCTCTATAATATCATACATTTCTGACAACTTGGCCTGCCAGATTTTGAGAGCTATGAGTTTCTGACTAACACTGTGGTTTTGACAATTCTTGCATCTTTAACTTTTTGGTTTTTATATGTTTTGATCACTGTTGTTTGGGATAAAATAGTTTTTGGCTATAATATCTTCTTTGTATATAGTATTTTAGGATCAATATAAAATATCTCATTGTACTATCTAATGGTTTCTGCATTAAAATTCATAACAATTTCTTACATGCTATTTGCTTACATTTGGCTGATACATCTTTGCTTAATTTTTTGTCCAACCTATTGCAGTTTGCTTTAATATGCTTCATGGAAATAGCATATAACTGGCTCTAACTTCTAGAAGAGGTCTGCAGAGGCTGCGCAATGGGAATTTGTGTATGTGTGTGTGTGTCTGTGACTCAAATCTAACTTTTGGCTCCTCCACTCACTGGTCACATGATGACATCACCCAAACCATTACTTCTCCAAGACTCAGTTTCCATCTTTGTAAAATGAGACAATAGACTTGCACTGGAACTCTGGATTACAATATAAACTGAAGTTACTTACCAAAGAAAACTTACGTGGGATCTCATTAGAAGCAATAAGAACCAAATTATGAGAAAAGGCAGGGCTTCTTCTGTCGTTCACTGATTCTCTTATAGGCCAACTTCTGCTGTAATTTGTCTCTTACCTTGAACTTTCTGCCTCCAGAAAGGACCTGCCTGATGCTCTCTCTCACAAATCCTACATCTTAGGAAAGGATTCTTCTGTGAGTTTTATTTAACTCACATCATTCAAACTATGGAAAAGAAGCATTTCCTAAGAGCAAGGGCATTGCTATGGTTTGGGTCTTATCCTCCAAAAGCTCATGTGTTGAAACCTTGCTCCCCATCCAATGGTACCAGTGGGAGATAGTAGAGACTCTAGGAGGTAGAGCCTACTTGGAAGAAGTAGGTTACTGGGGTGTGCCTGTAAAGGATATATTTGACCCCCTAATCCCCATCTCTGTCTTTCATCTACCAGGAGATGACCCATGATGGCCCATCACAACTCTCTGCCATGAAGTACTGCTTTACCACAGGCATTGAAACAATGGAGCCAGCTAACCATGAACTGAAACCCTAAAATCATGAGCCAAGATCAGTCTTTCCTTTTTATTACCTTAATTTTGCCACACTGACAAAAAACTGACTATCACAAAGGGGAAATGCTGGGAGACAAGCAGTCTATCTTACAGGGTAAAGCCAGGATCACAGGCAATATGTGTGAAGTACCTACTTGTGGTAGCTACTCAATTAATGCCACATTTCACTGCCATAGATCTCTGCTCTTCATAACCATTGTTTCACTGAAATGAGGAGTCAACTTCAGTAAAAAAAGGACTATTTATCCTTAACCAAGTCAGGAAGTGGGAACTACTTTAACTGAATACATTTGTGTTCACCCTGGATAGCTATCATTTATCAAGAGACTTTTCTTTCAAGAAACAATCACTGATCTCGTATCAGTTCTGAATGACCATGAGGACAAAACCACACCCTCTTCCTCTAGACCTGTTTCTAAGTTGGCCAGAGATGCCCTACTCTAAAATACCTCCATCCTTCTTAGCCTGTCTTCCTATATGCACGGTGGAAGCCTGATTGTAAGAGGTAAAGAACCCATAGAGTGTTTGTGAGATTCTTTGCCCTACCTAGGTCTATGGCATAAGTCCCCCTTGACTGCCTAACGAGGACTGACTTCTGACATCTGACCCCTGCTGAGCACCACATGACTCTGTCCTCTAGAAGCCAGGCCTCATCATCTGACTGTCTTTTGCAATAAGTAGAGCTGTCAACCTGGATGCAGTGATGAGAAACAATTTGTCAATGTTTCAGGGTCAAAAACACAGTTGGAGGCTTCAGCCAATACTGGGCACAAAAGCAGAGGAAGCTGAGGTTCTCCGTAGTGAGAGCTGAGGGGAATTAAACCAAAATACTGAAACTAGCTCGGACCTTAAAGCCGAGACAGAAGACCACGGCCCAGGCAGGGGACTATACTTTACACTAGCAGGTGGCAGCAGCTGAGACCCAGCCATTCAAGGGCTTTCTGGATTTCTGACTCATAACGAGGGAATTCAAGGTAGGACCAGATAAGTGAGTAACTAGTGCCTGAACTGTAGCCCAGCAGCTGGGTGCCGCACACAGACCAGTTCCTATAGAGGACCAGACACTGGGTGGGCAAAACTGGGTGATACTCAGTCATACAAAATGTTCCCTTCTCTCTCTGTCATGTGACATCCGTTCTAGTGCAGATCTTGTATGCTCTCTTTTCCAGAAGTCTCTGAATCAGTTTCTTCTGGCTCCTTTTCAATGCTGCCCCCAGCTTAATCTAAGCCACCAGCAGCCTTCACCTGGACAATAATGATCCCATTCTGATCAGCTGCTCTGATTTTCCTGCTATCCTCTTATCTAATCTGTTTTCCATGCAAGATGAAGTAGGCTTTTGAAAATCCTAAATCAGATCGTGTCTTCCTATGTGGAATAATTTCCCATTGTACCAAAAGTCACATCCTCAGAGTCTCCAATGTCCTGCAAGTCTCTACCCTGTCTGATGGTTGCTTTGACTTCTGACCACATCTGTGCACACGGTCCTGGCTGCTCCACTCTGTAGTGGCTAGTGGACAGTTTCTGGGATGTACCACATTCTCCCACTTGACCTTTTCTCTTCTCCGCAAGACTGCCCTTCCCATCCTCCTTCCTTTTTCCTTTCATTAGCAATGCCGATTGAAGGAACTCAGGGCCCTGAACATGTGACTTTATTTGGTAATAAGGTCTTTACAGATACAGGTGATTAAGATGATCCAATATGACTAGTATAAAAAGGGAAAAATTTAGACCCAGACACAGACATCACAGAGGGAGGGTTATGTGAAGAGAAATCAAAAGAGCACCATGTAAAGACCAGAGCTATGTCAGCAAAAGTCAAGGTATGTCTGGAGCTCCCAGAACTGGAACCAAGGAAGGATCCTCCCCTTACAGGTTGCAGTGGAAAAGTGATGCCTCTGACACTCTGATTTTGGACTTCTAGCCTACAAACTGGAGACGATAGATTTCCACTCTTCTAAGCTCCTTTGTTTGCAGTACTTTACGTAAACATTCGTAGGAGACTGACATAAGAAGGGAGTCACTCTGGGGTGGTTGGTGGATCCTCAAAGACTCACTCAAAGTATTTTGGATACTATATGGAATGCAAATACCAACAGGTGGTGGACTGATCTGCAAATGCACTGAGCCAACTTTGGGAAATGCAGTTCAGAAGACCCACGAGTAACGGAAACAGCTGCGTCCAATGAGGGGTGCTTGGAAAACACAGGGCTGAGTGCTGGGAGCCATGAGCGTCATGAATGGTGCCTTTCCATGCAGAATTGGCTGCTGAGTGTACGAGAAGTCAGAATTGTGCACAAAACCACTCAGAATACAATGAGTCATCCATCAGGTACCACCACTGTTTCCAAAGCAGACATGGTACAGGGAGAGGCTGGATAGTGCATTATTTGTGAACAGTACTTCGAATGTCATAAGTAATTGTAGAGTTCAAATTTTAAAGGTTATTAGCCAAGACAAATTAACAAATGACATGAGGAAAATGACCTGCTTCTATCCTCTGGCCTTTAATTAGCCACAAAGAGAAAATGCTTGAAGAATTTACATGTCACTCCCACCAACGTGAAACTTTTCAAAGCTCCTTGTGAAGAGGGCTATTTGTGTGAAGCAGTACATAGTGACAATTCAGAAAGTTGATTGGACCGATCAAATTTTGTGTGAGATTTACATCCAAGATAAGAGAATATTCACATGTGTAAGTCACGCTAATGAGCACTACCTGATATGAGAGACACATGTTTTTATGCAAGAAGCTTAGAATACATCCAGAAGTAGAAGACTTTAGAAGTAGAGCCGTTAAACCCAAACGATTTTGCATGCTGTTCAATGAATGCAATCCAGTTAACTTTTTTCTCTTCTTTCATTACTGTTGCAAGAATAATATAAAGGGTTTTACTTTGACTTTTGTTCTTGAATCAGTACTTTCCATTGGCTTGAACTCAGTAATGGAGGTTTTGAGGTACAAGAAAAATAAACTTATTTCTAATAATGTTGATTTAGTTGAAACTAATTTTTCTGGTTTAGTTCCTACAACCCCACCCAGATTCTGTTTCTTTTGGGTTGACTTTTTAAAAATTTTATACCAATGAAACAAGCAAAACAATTTTTTTAAAAATAGGAAAAAACTAAAAGAAACAAAACATGATTACTTTGACTTTGACCACTATGAATTTTTTTATCTAGACTTTATGACTCAAGTATTAGAAAAATATGAAGCAATTTTACAGCTATAAAAGAAGGAATTATGTAAAGTTGAGGTGGAAACAATAGCGTCCTCTAGTTGTATGATTAAAGAGAACCAGTTCAAATGCAGAAGGAGGCTAAATGGATAAGTCAGTATTGCAGTATGTTGTCAATCAGTTTAAATAATAACAGGACAATCCTGAAGTGAATTCTTTTTTGATTTGGATTTTTGAGACAGATCTCACTATGCAGTTCAGGTTGATCTTGAACTCACTAGGTAGCCAAGGCTGGCCTTGAACTCATGGTGATCCTTATGCCTCAGCCTTCCTAGTGCTGGGATTATAAGAGTGCACCACCACACCCGACTTACAGTGAATTTTTAAAGACTTAAAACAGGTACTTTCTTGAACTTCAACCAACCCTTCTTTATATTTCAGTCTTGTGTGTTATACTAGGACATATGGCTATATTGATGTGCAAATTTCATCCCCATCAATTTTCCATGTGGTTGTCATTTTTCTCATTCTGTATTATGATGGCCTAATATGTCTGTTATTGAGTGCTGAAATTTTTCAACAAAATTTTCTTCTGAACCATTTATCACCAGGTTGTTTGAGGTGACCACTGCCAGCCATAGAGGAAAACCTAGGTTAGACGACACTAAACATATGTTCAGAACATTTCCTCATTCATATTTTGTCAAATTCCTCTCTTCTGCACTAAAAGTGGGTTGTTACTGAGTCATCTTTCTGATGCAGGGACTCTTCCAATCCAAAAAATGTAGTTGACAAAAGGATACAGGGCGATATTGATCCTCTTGGGTGGTGGGAGTTGGTTGCATTTGATTCTGAGCTGACTGATCCTGTGGGGCACTGAGACATGAGACAAGAAGAAGCAGACCTTTCCGAAGCAGAGAGCAGTATGTCCATCCACATGCAGTGGTCCCTACTGTGACCATGTGGGGAGCCATGTGCTGCAGCTCTGATTCTATATCTGCCTATGTACACAGGGAGGTAGTCACTCGCTTAAAGGCACTGCTTGAATGAACAACCTTCTTGTGCGTTAGTTGGCAGGTATCATCTATTTCTTTGAAAGTCAATAACCTTGCCCCTTCCTGCTCTTTCTCAGGTTCTACCTTATTTTTTTCCCCAGCTATTTGGGGCAATTTAAAAATAAATCCAACTTTGAACTATAGCAGTGACATTGATACCTTTCTCTCTTTTGCCCTGGCACACAAAGTGAGCACAATAGACCATTTTGATATTTCTGGGCTGAAACCCATCTCCCACCCAGATCTGATGTGCATGCTGGTCCTCTAGCATGTCTACAATCATACCCATCAATTAGGATGGCAGCATGCCCACTTAAACAAGGTACAATGCCAATTTCAACAAGGCAATGTGCCAGTCCAGTCCTAGATCAGGCTGAAGCAAGTGACACAGCATGTCCATGAAGAGCCCTCCTTGTGGACAGTGCTACAAAGCAGGACTTCATGTTTCATCCAGGGAACTGTCGCCTTGGGAATCTTTCATCACCATGTATTGTTTTCACTGTATTTTTTTTTCTTTTTAGGAAAAAAAATTAGTATGCCATTATAGGATTTTGTGGGTCTGGGACTCTTCTGTTAAGATGAAAATTTCTCTTGTATAAGCAGAAGATACAAATGTGGGTATTATGAAGCACAGAATGATTCAATGAGAAGTGTGGGATACTCTTCCTACCCAGGACTGCAAGCTGCCCTGGCAGTGAAATAGGAATGATCACAGACAGAAAGCAGAGTTCTCTTTGTGTGCTGCTGTGAGGACCCAGAATACATGGTTCTGGTAGCTGCACAGAAGAGAGAAACACTACTGCGAAATGCCATAGAGTTGCACTTTCCAAACAAGCTTGCATGCACACTCATGGATAAAGGCCTTAAATGGGGTGAGAGACTAAGGGAGCAGCAGAAATAGGTAGAATGTAGGAATTCAATGGAAAGGGTAACCACCCACTAGTTTGAGTAATTTATAAATGAGCATAAATTATAAAGCTTTTCCCTGGCTGAGAAAAAGAAGACCAAAGCAAATGCAGCTTCCTCTTATTGTCCTCAGAGGGGAATGAAGCTGGTGAGTGAAGGGCAGGTGGCCGCCCTGGAGCTACCTGGGTGCAGGCGGACAAAGGTGGTAATGTTCAGAGTGCTTTCTCCTTCCATGGGAAGGTTTGTTTTGTATCTCTTGTATTTAACCATATTTTCCCATTTCCCATGATTGCTTCCTTAAATAGGGAACAAATACAAAAATAAAAACTATTTTGGAAAAATAAGATAGCAAGTTATAAAAATGAAGCAACTACAGCTAAAGGAGTTTGGGAGACATGAACAAAGTTCAGGAAGCATTTTTGGTCAGCAAAAATATTACAATCAAGGGAAAATGGATTAAAAAACAGAGCAATGACTGAGGAAATATAAGAAGACTTCCCACGTCCCATGATGCTATTACCTCCTCAGAGGAAATGAAGCCCTGGTTCACAGAAATAAATGCAATTTGCTGGCTTGCTGCACCTGATCTTGCTGAGATGTCTTCTTGGTTCCCCTACTGCGCATTAGCCAGAGGAAGCCATGTGCACGCGGAGTTGCCAGAGCCACAGTGGTGGTGCTGCAGATGTCCGAAGTACGCATCCTGGAGCTCTGGGTTAGTGGTGTGGCTGAGTTTGCTTGGATTGGCTGATGACAGCCTCTTGTTATCTACTTGGCAGTTTTGCCAGTGTTTGTCAAATATAAGCATTGTTTAAAACTGAAGTATATAAACTGGTCTTTCAATTATATTACAAATAAAAGTCATAAATACTCAAAAATTTTTGTCACTTTCTAATTATTTTACTATGATCTATGTTCTTTGGGTTATTTACGTTTCTTGTGTTCAGATAGGGAAAATGTTCCATAAGATGTACTCTTGTCCTTCCCTTTCCAGCTCTATGTTCAATGACATCACACCGGTAGCTTGAAATTGATAGTGGTGGGAATGTCTGCACCATGCCAATCAGCCAAGTCTGCACATTAGAGATTTTATTTTATTTTTTCAGAGAGACAGCTATTGAACATGTATCAGCACACCACTGCCTGGAATTCACACAACCCGAGCTTTCTTATTCTGTAATGAAGAAGACAGAATCCTTCACAACTGCTATTACATTATTCTTCTGGATTTTTCCAAAGCTGAGCTCTTCTTAGGATTTCTGGAGTCCCAAAAGGATGGTGTAAAAGGCTCTTACTGTCTTCCTGTTCATCCTGAGGGCTTAGGTGCAAGTTGATGCTGAAGTGGAACTTACAGAGAGGCACAGCAACCTTGTACCAGATGATTGTCCCTGCACATAACCTGGAACAGTTCACCAGGGGGCTCTTCAGTCACCCACTGCTTATGTTCTGCTACCAACCCCAAGGCCTGGTTAGCCTCAAAGCTCCTGTGATCACAGGGGAAATGTCTAGGCAATAGTGATATCGATGAGAAAAGAAAAGGAAAAACAAAACAGGCAGGTTTGAGTAAGAGGGAGAACATGGCTATGGCTTTGTAGCTAATTAGTTATAGATGATTTAAAAAAAGAAGGCAGAATCAAAGATAATCCAGTTTAGCATTTTTGACATTCCTGACTTCAGTTCAAGTAGCTGTCAGGCCTACAAAGAAGAATAAATTTTGCCAGGAACTTCAGCATTTCAACTTGCAACCCTATAAACAAGAGATGACAATGACCACTGTGGAGAGGTGATGATGGTGGCTTGTCATGCTTCTCAAAAACTGGAATACCCAGTGGAACGTTAGTGGGCTAGGGAGAGCACTTGTCCAGTCTATGTGAAGCTCTGGGTTTCATTGACTGCACCTCAAAAAACAAAAAAGATGTTAGTACTTTAGGGAGACTTCAAAAATGCACTCCATTTGTTGGTATTTCTATCACTCTTCATCTTACTTGACCTTCTCCAGCATGGACAGAGCTGGACAGGACCTTCTACTTGAAATGTTCTCACTAGCTTCTATATCAATCAGGGTAAGGATGGAGAAGGAAGAAGGAAAAAGAGATGGATTTCTTCATTTAAGAGCTGGTAGGATTGTAAGGGCTGGCAAGTCTGAAATCTGAAGGGTGATCCAGCAGGCTGGAAAGTCAGCCTTCTATGTGATGGTCAGTAGTGGTGGCATACTTATGGCACGTATGCTGCAGATGGCTGCTTGTTATCACTGAAAGTTTTGTGCTCTCTCTCTCTTTCTCTCTCCCTCTCCAGGAAACCTCAGTCTTGACTCTGATGGCCCTCGACTGATTGAATGAGGCCACCCATGTTATCAAGGGTAATCTCCTTAACTAAAAGTCAATTAATCATAAGTGCTACCTATATCAACAAAATGCCTTTATAGCCACATTTAGACTGGTTGTCTGGGCCATCATAACCTAGCCAAACTGACCCAAAGTTCACCTTTGTCGCTTCTAAGTAGGACCTCTGTCCTGACTATTTGAGTTCTTCCCTGCAAATCTTTCTACATACTTTTTCATTGCTCATGCCTTTCAGACATGTCAGTATTTTCCAACCCATCTCTGAGTTTTGAGATATAGTTTTTCAGAGTGAAAAGATGTTTTATAAGTACATAAACGCGGATAGAATCATGAAAACTTCTACCTACTACATCTATCTGGGTGAATCGTGAAGTTTAAGATTTGATTTGATTTGATTCCAGAGAAGTAAAACAATATCAAATTTTTTTTATCATATAGATAATTAAAATGAAGAGGAATTAAAGTCTCTGTCTGCATTCCCTAATGCTTTTGGACATGACATAGCTAGATCCTCCAAAATTTCATCTTTCGTATTATTTCTTTGGAGATCCCATTTGCATTCAACCTTTAATGACACCAACCTACCAATGTTTCCAAAGTGATGTTCAAAGAGCTCTAGACATCATGTTCAAATGAGTTTGGAAAGTGCCAGTTATGTATCTCTCATTCTTGGAGAATTGCAGGAAACAATACCAGAGGCATTGGGAAGACCTGCGGTAGCAGTATAGAGAACAGGTTTTTGGCAGCATACAGTGTACTAAATCTATATTATGAATCTAGGCCCTTATTTTAAGCTTTAGAATGTAACTCACTACTTAATGTGAGTTACATCAAAATACCCCATGACCATTCACATCTAGCATGATCAAAGCTGGTATCATCTTGCCTTAACCAAAGCTGATTCTCCTCTGATCTCCCTTTTCTTTTATGGTTCCTATCACTTTCTTGTACTTCTGTTGTCTAAGAAAAGGACCTACAGGTCATGTAGACTCTTTGTTCCCTCTCATTACAACAACTTATCTAGATCCGATGAATCCGTCTTTTCAGAATGTGTCTAATCTGTTCCTTCTTCTCTGTGCACACTGCTTTTGCCTTAGCCTTGCCCCACCATTTTTCTTTGATGAGGAACAATAACCCTCCCACTGCTGTGTTTCTTCCAGAGACCTCCTTGTCTCCAGATGGATGATCCCGAAGCACAACATGACAATACCACTCCAGTGCTCAACACCACTGAGTCGTCTGTAGGCAAATCACGACTCTCACCTGGGATGGCGTTCCATGGTTAAATGAGATTACAGGCTAAAGTTTTCTGGGTTTTCTGAAAATTTAAAGAAAATGTCCTGTGCTTTCTTATAGAGATATGAGTGGGTCTCTCTTGGATTTGAAAAGACACTGAAAGAATTAAAAATGAAGGTTGTGGAGCATAAAAGGTACAGGTCATTTGTTGATGTTTAATTGCTGTTTAGTTATTTATCTTTGACTGCAGAAACTGAGAACTGGCTGTTTTGGGACTCACTGAACCAAACAATCTGAATCAGGTTTTTTACTGAGTTAGGAAAATGGAATACTTTACACCATAACAATATGGGATTTCACTACATGTCAGGAAACTGGGAACAATTCTGGATGTTCTTTTTTAAAAAATTAATTGTGTGTGTGTGTGTGTGTGTGTGTGTGTGTGTGCGTGTGTGTGTACTGGGAATCAAACTCGGGACTTTGAGCTTGCCAGGCAGGCGCTATAAAAAATTACATTTTAAAAACTGCTTAATGATACAAGATGTTTTAATATTTTGAACATGTTTTAAAGGCAATATTTAAAATATTTTAACTTAAATCTTTCCCTTGTGTCTCTTCAAGTGGTGGGACACTTATGCAAGGAAACAAAAACCAAGAAGACTATCCTAAATAATGGGCAGAGTTTATCTCCAGGGTGAGTGATTTTGTCATTTTCATATTATCCTAGCTAGTTCATTGTGTTTGCTAACATGCCTGTGGTGAATATGAATTATTTCTGTAATGAAAATGTGATTTTAAAAAGTCTTAGTTAGCCAATCTTAGTCTACTTTGTCAAAGATGACCTCAATTCACCTCTTTACTGTGTCCCTCAGTTTTGTTTTTCTTCCAGAAAAGCAGCATGTCAATTTTAGACAGTCAATAGCATACTGTCAGCATTCAGCCATGTGGTCTGGCATTTAACCTGTTTTCCAGGAGGAGGTAGCACAACCCAACCTTGATGACAGCCCTTCTAAGAAAACCCCAGCTCCTCTGGTTCAGAGTTTAAAAGTGAAAAGTTGCCAAGTAATTTAGTCTCAAACATGGAAAAGACGCATACTGAGATGTGTACAAAAATAATTTAAAGTAATTTATCTCAGTTTATTTATAAGCCAACCCATTCTAATATCCTAGAGATTCTGTCAAGTTGGCATAGACTTTCCCCCTTTATTTCATAGTGGTCTTATTATGGCTGGGATGCTTGATGATTAACTTTCTCATTGTCTTTAAACAAAATTTCAGGTATAAACACCTAACGTTTTTTGTTGTTGTTATGGTACTGGGTTACTAGGGATCAAACTCAGGGGCTTTATACCAAGCTACACCTCAGTGTGTTTTTGAGACAGGTTCTTTTAAGTTGCTGAGGCTGGACTTGGACTTGTAATCCTACTGCCTCAGCCTCCCTGATGTTATTTACTCTTTACCTCCTTGGAGGAGATGGACAGAATATCTTAATCATTTCCATGCTTTTATTTCAAAAGTGCTTTTCTTTTAAATATTCTAAAGAAATTTTAATACATTATACATGCTTTTAGGATTTTATCTTCACCTGAGTTAATTTTAAAATCAATTTAAGTTCCCATAATGCTGATTCTAATATCTGAGAAAAAATATATATTTAAATAACATTGAATACTTTCCTATTTCACTGTTTTATTTAATCAACTTAACAAAGCTTAAAATTATCATTTTAAAAGTCCATGAAATAGTTTAAAAAAAGAAATCTCAGCTAAAAAAGAGCTCATGAAATAAGTTATAGTCTTTTCTCCTCTAAACGATCATAGTATAGAAAAAAAGTCTTCTGCCCCTGATATAATGCATTCATATTTCATATAGATACCTTAGTGTTATCAATAAACATGATAGTTTAAAAAGTGCAAATAGAGAAAGACAGAGAGAACTTGCTTTCTTGGAGCAGTAGAATGTTCCATCATGAAGGAAATTCTCCAAATATCTGTCCAGCACTGTGACCACCAGCCACATTACAGCCACTGAGCATTTACAATGTGACTGGTGTGACTGAGGAGCTGAATGTTTAATTCTATTCACTTTTAATTAATTCAAATGTAACTAGCCACACATGGCTAATGGCTAACATACTGGACTGTCCACCTCCAGAGTTATAGTTGGTTGAATTATATTCTGATAAAAGTGTTCGTGGAAGCTTGCCACTTAGTAATGTTCCTTTTGCCTTAATAAAATCAATGTTGGGATTTGTTTAATTTCCAAAAAAAGAGTTAATTAGCTCTTTTCATCACCTCTTTACTTCCAGGTTTTCCCTGGCAGATGGCAGGACATGAGCGCCCCATCTATGTCTCCTGAGAATCCTGCTGCCCTGGTGTTTCTCTCTAACCCTGAAACTGTCTTGTTGAGTGCTGGGGGTTTTTCAGATGAGCCTTGAACTGACTTAAAAATGAAGTTTCCTATTTTCTTCTTACAGGACAACAATGAGCCAATAATATAAATTTTTTTTCATATGACTAACAATTATTAGGGCTTATTTTGGAGATTTAAAGATGACAATCATAATCCTGCCCCTACCTGTATCTATTAGAGCCCTAATAGGAAACAGAAGGCACATTCAAATTTGGTCGTCAAGAAGAGTTTTTAAAAGGACTCTTTACGAAGATGTGGACTCAGAGGAAACCTGTAAGAGATGGTGCCGAACCAGGGCTGGCACAGAGTTGAGTGGTCTCACTTCCAGGAACTGATCTGGCAAGGGGAGTGTGCACTTTCTGGAATCACGGAGGGTTGCTGTAGGAAACTATTACTTGGTAAGAGCTGTGGTCTTTGTTAACAAGCCATGGCCAGCCTTGGAAGTCTTACTTCTATACTGTTGGTGCATTTTATTGTTTTACTAAACAGAAGCTAGAAAACAGGGCAGTCAGTAGATACAGTCCATAAAGTTAGCCCCCCTAAGAACGAACAGCAGGGATAAGCATGCATGGGAGAATGAAAGGGGCAACAGAAATTATTTTACACCTCCCCCACCCTGCCCTGAGACATCTTAGGTGACAGATCTTAGGTGAATATAAAGTATCTGCTGTCACTCAGTAGATTGAATGACAAAGTTTAGATGTGTATGTTGGACCTGATGTATGGATTTCCCCAGATTTACCAACCAGTGGTGAGCACCAATTTCTCCCTATTGCCACTGTCACCTAAGTTAACCAGCACCAGTTTCTATCACCACTAGGTATCTTAATTCCTAGGGTAAGGGCTGCCTCTGGCATGACTACATACGCCTACCTTTCTCAACTACAGCAGCTTTGGCACCTGGGCCTAAACCCTTGGTATCCTGCTGCTTGCTTCTGGACTCAGAGGAAAGGCCACATAGGGGATCAAGGGATATGGCTTTTCCAGCTGCTTCCTGGGAAGAAAGGAGTTTAAGTGACGCAAGTCAGAAGTGTACAGGAGATGCCACCTCATGTGCCAAACATTGACCAATGAAAGACGAGACAATCTAGCAGATAAATCCTTTTTTCTTTTTTGCCTCAGTGAAATAATTCAAGGTGATTTCCCCATACATCCTATTTGGGGACTGAAATGTTAAAAAATGTGGCTGCTCTCTTGTGAAGCACTGGCCAACTCATTAATGCATCACAGTGATATTTGCTATCCCTCCTGTGCTGTAGACACTTGTAGATTAAAGATGGTCGCAAAAGCTCCACCATTCCTTCCATTAAGAAGTCATCTTGTTCTGCCACCTCATGGGATTGACACTGAACTTTACAGACTTACGTGACTAATAGAATGTAGAAGTAATACTATAGGACTTCTAAGGATGGGTCACAGATCTTGCAACTCTGTCTGATTCTCTTGGGATGATTTTTTCTGAGATACTTTCTCTGGTGACTGAAGTACGGAGAAGCCCCGGGCATGTGGAGAGTCCACCCACATGTACCAAACAGCCCTAGTTGAGCTCCCAGCTAAGAGCCAACACCAACCACCAGCCACCCTACACCTGGTTCCCCATGTGAGTAGAGAAGCCATCCTGGGATTGAATCCTCTAGCTCAGCCACCACAACCAATTCGATTAAGCCAGAGATGAACCATTTGATTAAGTCCTTCCTAATTCCTGACTCACAAGATCAAAGGCAAAAGAAAATTGTTCTTTAAACTACTATGTGCTTGGGTAAATTGTTACATAGAAAAGACTCTTCAGTGGACTGTTTTTACAAGGTATTTCAACAGTCTGCATAGATACCTCTCATACAATCAGGCATTGGCTATGTTTTCTTTCCTGGGATGCTGTGGCCAGTTTTCCCTCTTCTCTGCCCCACTTCCCTCTTTCCTTGACATTGTCTTCCCTGGTATTATACTACCAATAAATAAAACATGAGCAGACAAATTTTGTCTTAAATCTTGTTTACTCAGAAAGTGGTACAAGAAGTGTCCCTGATAGCAGGACTTTGGATTTGACATTCATCTATCTGAGAATAGCCTTAGGAGTGGCTTCGCAGTTACCAACTCTTCCATGCATGGTTAACTGGGATGAATTACAGAGGGAGAACAGACTTTGGAAAATCAAGGCTCTTCCACATTTGATCATGAAAGGAACAAAAGTGTAGTACAGGAGTGGCTGCTTTTGAGGTATTTGAGGCCTTGTTAAAAGAAAACGCCAGGCTCAGAGCATCTGGTCATCAACTTAAGTCATGTACTAAAATCCAGAGAGTCTGCAAGGCAGTTCAAATGAAGTTCTTCGTATCCTGCAGTTGTACACAAAATTAACCTGCGATGTGCTAATAATCGTGGCAGAGCTATCAAGAAAACTGTGCAGCCTGCTTAGGTGTCCTGTGTCAAAGCCAGGGTTCAGCAGGGAAGACTGGAAAATTAAGCCCTGGGATGAGGACATTTGTGAGGACAAGCTCAGGTCCTCCTGGCTGCAGAAAGAGACAGCTTCCCCTTGTCAGGCAGCTTCCCCATGGGGATCAGGCCCCATCGCCTTCCAAAACCATGCTTCCTCTCCAGTTCTCTTCAGGACCCACCCTAGCCTCCCCTCATTGCAGATGCAGCCCTCTCCTCAGCACCCTCCAAGAAAATACTGGGGCGGAAGTACAAGTCCTCCTAGAGAAGAAGTAGACAATTGCCAAAGGAAGAATTGAATCTGAGGGATTGTGTTGGCAGTAATATTGGGGGTTCCAGACCCTCAGAGGCAGTCAGAGGTTGGACAGACCAGAATGGACTGATAGGACACACTCATTTGGCATTCTGAGTTTGGTGGTCTGACAGGGACACCTTCTGTGCTGCTAAAAATAGCTCCTTCCAGCCCAGTCAGCGTGACAGCCTAGAGTGAGGGAGGTAGAGATAACTGGAACTTCTTCAACATGATTTTGAAAAAGGGGTCAGAAGTTTGAAGGAAGCAGATCTGTAGAATGGATTCACTTTGTAAAACCTGATTCCTGCTTATGTTTCCTAGGACTCCTTCACAAAGCAATAGTGGTACCATGGGAAGTAGGGTGGGGTGGGGTGGGCCACCAGCATCTTGGTGGAGTTCAGTGGTGGCCATCCCAGATAGGCCAGGCTTCCCAGAGGGAGTTGCTGCTGCACAGCTGGGCCTTTTATCCATGGCGGTAAAGGGAAACTGACTATCAGAGCCCAGGTAACACCTCTGAACCATCCAAAGATAAGATAGCTCTCTTTACCACTGTGAGTAGCAAGGCCTCAGCGTGGATGAGGCTGCCTACTTCCACAGATGCGTAGTAACGGGAAAATGACCAGGGTGATATTAGAATTGGATAACTTAAATCAAGAGCCGTTGAGCGGAAGGCTACTATCAACTTCCATAGAACACTGTACTGTATCGCTGAGTTTCTAGACCTATCTAAGTTATACCTTGTTATGGTTGATACACTGTCAACTTGAGAAGTTTAGAAGTTTAATTAAGAAACTCAGTATAGAGCCAGGATTCTTACTTTGTAAATATCCTCAGCCTGTGCACGAGGAGGTCATGGAGATTTTGTGAGTGCTACACTGGCCCTGGAGGTGGGGTGGTCTGTGTGCAATATAAGGGAGGAAAAAAGGCTTGCTCTTCCCCGTTTTTGCTCTGGCTGCTACCTTGAAGTGTTGCCCCTGTGCCATGCCACCCTGCCTTGGAGCCATCTGATTATGAACTGAAACTTCCATAAACAGTGAGCTAAGTAAGCCTTTCCTTTCTTCATTTTGGGTGTTGGGTATTTTGTCCCAACAATGAGAGAAAAGTAACCAAGACAGACCTAGAGCTTACTGACTGAAGAGGATTCTGGATCCTTTTGAGGAAAAACCCTACAATGCTCCTGTAAATATATACAGTAAATATTCCTTCAGTCCTTCCCCAGTTGGAACTACAACAACTCGCTGAGGTTACTACCCTCTGAGGAAAGAATATAGCCTGGACATTTACAAGATAATTAGCTGCATAGGTGAGGTGACACGGATTCAGGAGACCTGAAATCCATCACAGTACTTTGGTTAGAACAGAGGTTTAGACAAACGGTGCTTGCCTGTAATCTCAGAACTCTGGGAGGCTGAGGTGGAAAGATCACAAGTTCAATCCCAGCCTTGTCAATTTAGTGACTTTTTAGTTTAAGACACTGTCTTAAACAAAAACAAACAAATGAAAAAAATAAAGGATTGTCTTCAAACTCCAGTACTGAGAGAAAAAAAGAAGAAAGAGAAAAAGAAAGAAAGAAAGAAAGAAAGAAAGAAAGAAAGAAAAAAGAAAGAAAGAAAGAAAGAAAAGAAGGAAGAAAGGATGTATCTCAGCAGCATAGCACCTGCCTGGCAAGCACGAGGTCCTGAGTTTGATTCCTGGTACAAAAAGAAAGGAAGGAAGGAAGGAAGGAAAGAAGGAAGGAAGAAAGAAAGAAAAAGAAAGGGGGCCAGGGATATAGCTCAGTGGCACAGCACCTGCCTGGCAAGCACGAGGTCCTGAGTTTGATTCCTGATACAAAAAAAAGAAGGAAAAAGGATTTAGAGGCTTATGGAGACCAAGTCTGTCTGCTGATTGGTTCAGTGATTTGGGGTACCTACATTGCAGTTGTTTCTCTGGTTTCCAATGTACAATCCAGACAGATTTACTTTGCTCCGGGGAGCACACTCGAATTGATTCCCTGTCGTGTGGAGTAGGGGTCGTTGTGGTTGCAAAGCCTGGTTGCAAGGTTCCGTTCTCAGCATGATTGACATTTTGAGCCAGAGAAACCTTGCTACGGGGGCTTCCCTGGGCACTGTGGGACATTTACCAGCTTCTTTGGCCACCACTCACTAGATGCCAGTAACACCTTCTAGTTTTGACCATTACATATACTTCTAGACTTTTCCATGTCTCTTGGGAAGGCAAATCATCCATGATTGAGAACCACTGGCTATGTGCAAGCCCCTGAAATTGCCCCATCCCTTGCCAATTGCAAGAGTCATAGCACAAGCCTTGAAGAATTACAAAGATTAACCCTGTCATCAAAGGTGGACGAGTTCCTACGCCATTCTCTTTTGATTCAACCCTCTAGCTTCTGTCAAAATCCTCTGGATCATAGAGGATGACAGTGAGCTATGGCAAACGTACCCAAGGGACAGACCTAAGCAGCACTATGGTGTCAGAGGTGGTATCTTTGCTAGAGCTACTGAGCTTCTAACACTTGAGAAATAGCTATTGACTTGACAAACATTTTCTTCTCAATAGCTATTAGTAGGCAAGAAAAGAAGCAACTTGCCTTCCTGTGACTGTCAAGAACTAGGCAGGGTCTGAGGTTTCACCTTATTCGCAAGCTAACAAGTTGCCCTGCTGTAGTTTCATGAATGTTGCAGAGGACATAAGATTCGTGAGTCAGACACAAAGGATTTTATTGCTCAGCAAAAAAAGCAGTAGCCACCACTTCACATTCATTCATATTGGCTCCCTCTGTCCCGCAAGCCCCACTGAGCAGGAAGAGAGTAATGATACCGGTGGGTCAAGAGGATGCCTAGGCACTTGGTGGGTTGCATTTACAAGAGACAAACACTGAGCTTGGGGAATTTATTGGTTTTATTCTAAACCTGTTCTTTGCCTGGAGCAATACATTACCTCATCCCTCAAGTTTGCACGCTGCGAACACAGCCCTGAGTGGAGTGGTCAGGGCTTTGTATGCTCAGCAGAAATAATGCACTGAGGGCCTGTAGTAGGTCACCTATGCCAACAGCGTTGCGACAGGGTGAATCTCTGTGTGCTGAAACCTAAATCTCCAGAGTGACTATATCAGAAGGTGGGACACTTGGGGGTGATGAGGTCATAAGGGTGGGACCCTCATAAATGGGATTAGGAGCCAAGCAAGGTGGCACACACCTGTAATCCCAGCACTTGGAAGGTTGAGCCAGGAGGATTGTTGCAAGTTTGAAACCAGCCTGGGCTACAAAGTGAGTTCAAGGCCAGCCTAAGCTGCATAGCGAGACCCTGTCTCAAAAAAAGTTAATAAAAATATAATAAATGGGACTATCACCTCATAAGATTAGAAACCAGAGCTATCTCTCTGTCCACTATGTGAGGATATAGCAAGAAGGTGTCAATATGCAAGCCAAGAAGAAAGTCTATCAGAAACTAAATCTACTGGTACCTCTGTCCTGGACACATCCTCTGAAACTTTGAAAAATATATGATTGTTGTTTAATCTATTCAATCCATGGTATTTTTGTTATTGAAGTTCAAAGGTCTTGGCATAGCTGTAAGTACATTTATATGGTCTTGCTACAGTGTTATGTCAGCTCTTGTCTCTGTGCTAACATACTTCACAGGGACCATAACTATCTTTCTGTTACATTGTACATCATGCTGTTTTGGCCTGTTCTCAACTTTCATTCATTTTTTTTTCCCATTGGATAGAGAAATAACTTACTTTACTGGTGAATTCGGGAGAAAGATTTAAGTATCTTTAATTGTATCACTTCTATCTCTGCCTTACAGTTCTCTACCATGTGGAAAGTGACCTATCTCAGTTGGCAATACTATATTTTTCAACTGCTATCTTTCACCAAGTGAGTAAATTTCACTCTTGTAGAAAAATTCAGAAACCCATTGCTTTTGCACATTGTTTTAGCATAAGTACCTAGAAACATAGTGTTACAAGCTGAATTTTATTGCAAAGGGGTACAATCCCAGGACAACTGGAATGAGAGAAAATATAAATGAAGGTGGGAAAAAAGGAGAATGAATATAAAATGGTGTTATACCACACTGGCCACAGCAACGCAATGAAACAAAAGAAAATAACAAAATTCACAGTCAATTACCTTATCGTATATGATGTGCCCATACATACAATGAGCAACCGCCATCTCAGAAAAGTCCTTTGGCCGGTATAAAGGAGAAGAATCAGTTACTAGCTCAACTTCCTGCCAATTCTTTATATCTTCTCACATTGGCCTGTCTGATCCATAAGATGTTTTCTCTTTTATGTTTCTGGGTTATATGACCTGACTTCTAGGGAGCTGATAATGTAGTTGGATCCCATGTTATCATTGTGGGCTGAGTCAGATCTTCAGTGGGTCTCATCAGCTTGGTCCTAGCTACCAAAGTGCTTATGGGTTTTGTCACGGTACTCCTGATGGAGATAGTGTCATACCCTAGCTCACACCCTGAGAAACCTGAAGACATAAAATGAAAAGCAGCTAACATTGTTCCAAATAGATATCCTCTATTTCAGGCGTATTTGTTTTTTTCTGTTTTTGTTTTTGTTTTTGGTTTTGGTTTTGGTTTTTTGGTACTGGGTATGGAACTCATGACTTCACACTTGCCACACAGGTGCTTGTGTATTTCAGGCATATTTACAGGGTGCTCCACTAACTTCAGCTCTTCTACTAATCAGGCTGAATTATATCAGCCAGTATAGTTACCCTTATCACTATTCCCATCACCCCCTTTCTTTTTGGGTACTGCTCCACCAGCATGAAAAGGCCAAGGTAGCCAAGAGGTCATTGTAACTTCTCGTTCTGTTTCCTCTGAGCCAGGACCTCGCTTCTAGAACCAAGACTTACAATCCAGAAGAAACTAATTTTCAGAGTGTAAGGAGCCAATCCTGTTTTAATTGCCTCTCCTTTAGCCTGCTGGAAAATGCTGTGAGGCTGGCTACACATGGCAATGTTGGACAGGGGGGACTGACAACAGATCGTGAGTCACATATACTCAGGGTCTGCTGAAGGAGGCTGTCCCTCTCCACGTGGGGCCACACAGAGTTCTGGTTAGGAGCGGAGCAAACAACAGAGACGGCAGGAAGGCAAATTCTGTGAACCAAACCCAGATCCTTTCTCTCCCACCCACTGGCGTAGCCTCCTCCCTGTAAGTGTGAGTTAAGTGAGAACCATTGGTGCAAAAGAAGTAGGTGACATGAGATTTGAGTCACATATAAAAAAACCTTTTTGTTATCTTCTGCATTTACTTGAGCTTGTATCCAAATGTACCATTCCCATCAAATACATTTTCTGTTCAACATTATGACTCATGAATCTAGTAATACTGAGCTCATCATAGAGCAATATTCTCAAGTGAAATATCAGCTGCCTCCAATATGCAGAGGACCAAAGTGTGCTGCATCTCTTTCTTAGTGGCAGAGGTACAAGATGCAACCATTTATTTTAGAGGAGTTGCGCTGGTGTGTCTCAGACAACTTGACTCCTAAAATCTTCATAAATGTGTGAGACTTTGAAATTTGTGAAATCACAAATTCTGTAAAATTAATCTCCCACCCTCTGATGCATATATGACTTAGATTTCCAGAGTTCTTGAAACCTACTGATCATGTCTGATTAGCATAATCATATTCTCACATGTGGTCTCAAGGATACATAATATCAGGGGATTTGTTTTTTTTGTTCCATGGTAACTGATGCTTGACTTTTATACCTTTTGTAATTTTCCCACAGTTCTTGGGTATTCTGGTCCATTATTTGGTGTATTTGTTTTCTTTTCGTGTTTCAGTTTTGGAGTTTCTGTTCACATGTCTTCTAGTTAACTGATTCTTTCTTCAGTTGTGTCCAGTCCATGGCAAAACCTGTCAGAGGCATTCTTCATTTCTGCTAGGGCCAATTCCTTTTGATTCTTGGAATTTATATCTTTCTGCTTACATTACCCATCTGCTGTATCATGTTGTTCACATTTTCCCACTGGAACCCTTGATAAATTAACCATAATTGCTTTAAGTGCTTGGTTTGATAATTCCAAAATACCTGCCATGTCTAAGTCTGGTTCTGGTACTTCATCTCTTCAAATAAGTTTTTTGTTTGATGTTTAGTATGCCTTCTTTTGTTATTGTTGATCATAGAACATGATGCCCTGACTAAAAAGAACTAAGTAAATAAACCTAAGTAAATCATATGAAGTTTTTTTTTTTTTTTTTTAATCTCCCTGGGATTCAGACTTCACTTTTTCCTGCGGCTGTAGGTGTCATGGGCTATAATTTCCTTTGATGATGTTGTTTTTGTCTTCCCAGTTGTCTTTGAATTTCCCTGAAGACGTTTTCTTAATGCCTGGTGAGAACAGGTGTTTTTATTATTATTTTAGAGGAGACATGTTCATGTGCTGGTAAGATATGGGGAAAGGAGAATTCTACAGCTCTATGATTAGTCCTTGGTATTTTAGTGAGACTCCCTCCCTGAGCTATGACCTTCAGAAGTGTTTCTCAGATTTTTATCTCCATTTTGGATAAAACAAAGGGAGAAAGAGCTAGATCTTGGGGTCTGTCTTTCCACAAGTCAGTTCGGTTCTAGTAAAACTCATTCTGACTGGACTTTTAAAATCAGTTTTCCTTGAGGTCAGACTTTAGTAAAGAGAACAACACTGCGATCTAGCAAAATTGCTACATATCCTCCACCCTCACCACAAGCACAAGGGTGTTGTTCAATTTTTTTTATTTGAAAAGCTATTACTTTTTCATTCTATGTTTTAAACTCTTTTTTCTTTCCTTTGCAGTGCCAGCCACTGAACCCAGTGCCTTCCCCATGTTCCACCAATGAGCTCCATCCCCAGCCCGAAGAGCTCTGTTTGTAACCTTCACACTGAGAACCTGATAGGCTCCTCCAGGAGTCACAGGGTGTGCAGGCTCCCAGAGACTGCCCCCAGCTCCTCCACACTGGCATTTTCCACTCTCAAGCTGTCTAGGCTAAGTCTGCAGCAATTCACCAGCCCCAGGCGAGGAGTTTTCTTCCCTGGTACTGGTTCCTGTGGAGGTTTATACTTCCGGGTTCACTGTGCTGAACTGCAAGCCTCTGAATCCAGCTGTTTGTCTCTCCAGCTTTTAGGGCAGCAGTGTGTCCTGTGATCTCAGTTCCCTGATAGGTCTAAGAAGAGTTGTTGCTTGGTTCCATTTGCTTAGGCTTTCTTCTTGTCGGTAGATGGAAGTGATGAATTCCACACTCCTCACACATCAGACCAAAAACTGAAAGGTGAGACCATTTTTTATCACTCATGAGCTAAAATTCTAAAACAGTTTTGACTCATTATTTTATTACTAAGGCTGCCTACAGTATGCCTTACAATGTCCTACAATATCATTACATTTTTGGTCTACATGTATAAAATACATGCAGGCGATGAAAAATTAAAAAGCGAAACCTGATACGGAATGAGGGCCATGTGGTCTTGTGCTCTTCCTAAGTGGGCCATACCAAAGGTGGAGAGACACTATAGTATACTGTGACCTTGCCTTCTATACCCCAGCGCTATTGTTTGGCTTCCATATGTCCAGTGAGTCTGAAATCTCTCCCTCTGCCGATCGCCACACTTAGAGCTAAAGAGACAAAGACTTAAAATACTCCAGTTGTATGTATAGTCTTAAATAGTGTGCCAGAACTCTAGCCAGGTCCTTGACCTATTTCCTACTCTAGTGAGACGTCAAGAAATCTTTTAACTCTTCCCTCAGAATTTGAGAAACAAGCGACCCAAGAAATCCTGCTTTTTTTATTTTTATTTATTTTTTTTTTTTGCTGAGTCCTACCTTGGTCCACTTCAGATCTGAAGGTACCATCTAAACCAAAGGCAATTCAAGTCCTACTAAGAAAGAGAAAGAACACTATATATTCTCCCAAAAGTTCACCCTGTCCTCCTTGACAGGCAGGGGTAGGTATCAGTGGGGCTGTGGTGTGTCTTTAGGCTCTGTATATATCAGTTCCATCAGAACCAACTGAGGTATCTATTAAAATGACAGCTGCCTGGGCCCATGTGCAAGTCAACCAAGCCAGAGTTTCTGAAGATATAATAAGCTCCCACAATCTTCTAGTGCACGCATATCAAAGTTTGAGAGGCTCTAGGTTGGAATTATATAGAGGGTGAGAGGGCAGGTGTGAGGGTAGGGGTCATCATGAAGAATGAGCACAGCTTTGTATACATTTTTATTTTGAATGCATCAGGCAAGAGTGCCTAGCCCATGGTGTTAGTGTCAAATTTTTTTTTTTTAGAAACTGAAGTATAAACTTTTGAGCAACCATGAAATAAAAATAACTGCTATTATAATCTGGGTACTTATTATGAATAATTTTATATATTCAAAACATTACAAATGATGTCAGGCATGGTAGTATACGCCTGCAATTGTAGCACTCAGGAGCCTGAAGCAGAAAGATTGCAAATTTGAGACCAGCCTAGGTTATAGAGTGCATTCAAGGCCAGCCTAGACTACATAGTGAGACTTCATCCGGAAAAAAATACTTTTCTATTATAATATCATTTATAATACCTTTGCATTATACACATCACTAAATGGGTATATATCTGTGTTTAATAATCACAGTAGTAAGGGCTCACAATTGAGTGCTTAGACAGAATAGAAATGGTTTCTATTTAGTAGCTCAATTCTTACAGAAATCATGTGCGGTAAGTAAAGCGATCATTCCCATTTTACATATGATGAAACTGAGCCTAAAGAAATTAGGTACTTTTTCCAAATCATGTAACTTGCAGTGGCGGGGATACAAAGTAATCCAGAACTGCCTGCTCAAGCTCATAACCACTGCTTCACTGCATTAAAATTAATTAGATAATAACATAATAAAAAATTATAGCCCTTTGTGATATTGGTCAATTCTGACCCTTGCCTTTGCTGTTTGGCTCCCTTACATGATAAATCTTTGATACTTAATTTTGAGTGTGTAGATGGCTAAATGTGCCTACATTTAATTAAAGAGAAGTACATTTAATCGTGTTGGCAAATTTTAAATGCGTGGCTATCCCCTGAGCTGGCAAAACCTTCGAAGTTGTTAAGTTAACCCTTGTACATCTAGTGGTTTTGCTAAGCAAATGCAAATTTATTTGAATAGTAAGAACCTACCCAGCTTTTGCAAATTAGGGATTTGCTTGCAAAGCTTGCCCCAGCCCCATTCTCTGATGAAGTGGAGGGTGCTCCTGGGATGTCCTGGGAGATGACCTTTGGAATCTGGCCCTTGCCGCCTTCTCAGACAGTAGGTACTTAGCAGTGTAGCAATTCTCAGATTATTTGATAAAAATCCTTCCTGCTCAGTCAGAAGTGCATTGCGATTTTAAGTAGGGGCTCAGACAAGGACATTTAGTTAACAACCCCTATGAATTTAAAGCTCTTTTCAAAACCAGAACCAGTATTTTCTACCCCAAATGCTAAATCTCTGAGGTCTCATTTGCAAATAAGAGACGGCAAGGCTCTAGCATTTTCTTACTGTCATTTCTCCAAGCGTAATAATTGAGCACTCTCCTAATGACCGCGTGGCTGTCAATATCACTTTTGACTCTGGAGATCTGTTCAGCGTAGAATAAAGGGGAGAGAGAAGATGGTCAACTGGCAATCCAGCTTTCATTTTAAAACTCCCTGGAGGATCTTCATTACCCTTTCAGTACCATGCCTTACCTTTTCCCCTGTCAAGGTCAGCTTGGTCTAGACAGTCCCAGTTTCAACTTCCTGCAGCTAAAGCACATCCACAATAGGCTGGTTACCACAACCTCACACTGTGCCCTTGCACCTGAGTTGCAGAGTCCCTTTTTTTCTGTATTATTAGTGACCTTTCTCTAGGTTAAAAGGTCTCCTCTGCAGCAGCCAGGTCTGACTTGTTATGGTGATTGCAACTGCAGAAGCCAGCTTCTACCTTGTTAGAAGTGACATCACTGTACATTAAAGACATCATATCTCCTTTCATATTAAAATGCCTGTCAGTTCTCCTGCTCAAAGGTTGTAAATCTGCCAGAGTAGCCTGAGCTTGGGGAATTTTCATTACGAAAATACAAAGATAAGCATTCTGTTTTACTGTCAAAGGGAAAGAGGTAGACTTCTAGTAATGACATGACTTTAAGAAATAAATATACATTTTCTTGACTGAGTGTTATATAAGCAAATTTGGAAAAGATAGTACTCTCTTTTTTAAAGTTTTTAAAATTCAGGCTTTAAAAAGCTGGCTGGCATAGCTCAGATAGGAAATATAGCTGGAGTAAGATTTATTAGTACATACATTTCACACTTGCTCTTATAGTAAATCATTAGACAGATTCAATGATTTTAGCCCTTCATTTTTAGTTGTCCAGTCTGAAAAGTGGCAAAGGAATACTTAACCCACAATTCACCTTCAATTCACAAATGAAGCAGCCTTTGTGTTGGATGTAAGTTCTTTTTTACCATTTTTTAACAGTTCCACTAAATAATCACTTGCTAGAAGGACTTGTTTGACCTGCCTGTCTCATACTTGTGTATGAGTAAGGTAAAGTACAGAAGTCTTATCTGTGGGAGGTGGGGGTGAGTTTCTTTCTAAGCACATTTAAAAACTGAAACATTGTTGAGAGCATATGCTATGGCTTATTACTGAATGTTCCCCCAAAGCACTCATAGGTGGGGCTTTGGGAAGGTGGCTGGATTAAGAGTGTGTGATACTGGATCATGAGTCTTTGACACTGGATTAGTCCACTAATTGCTTTAACATTGTTCTGGGTGTGGATGGTGGATTTACTGAAGAGGGAAGACCCATCCTGGGTGTGGGTGGCACCAACCAATAGGCTTATAGCCTGGATGGAATAAAAAGGGAAAGAAGAAGGAAGGCTGGCTGCTCGTGAACAAGCCTCCTCTAGCATGCCCTTCTGCCATGCCACCCTACCTTGGAGCCAGCTAACTATGGACTGAAGCCTCTGTACACTGTGAGCTAAAACAAACCTTTCCTCCTCTACCTGTGGATGTCAGGCATTTTGTCCCAGCAAGGAAAAATTAACTAAGATCATATAATCAATTGTCTGCATGAGTTTTCAGACTTTCAGATGAACTCTTTCCAGGGGCAGAGAGACTCAGAGGTTCAGATTTCATCATCAAAGGCCTAAATGAACCCCTCTAACACCACTGGATTTAGGAAGCACTAGAGATCATTCAACCATCTGTGAAGCAAACTAGTGATTGTCAGTTCTGCTTTTAGGTTGAGTTCAGAAGTTTATTCCAACTTGGCAGTTAGAAAAGAAGAAATAATATTTCAGATACTATTATTTTTCTCTGTAGAAGTGACCACCAGAATCAAAGTTGGGTTATTCAGGGCATCCCTTTAAAGAGAAAAAAGCAACATGTCTGTGTTTGGCAGTCATCTTACCCTGTGGACTCAGATAATTCAGCTTCTCAAAGCTGACAAATCGGTAACTTTTCATAGCATGGAATTAACTATTTATGCATTCAGAAAGGCTAAAATATAAATATCCCTTCACCTATTGTACTAACAAATGAATGGAAACAGCAGTTATTCCTCTCATGCTTTCGCACAGCGCTGGGTAGACTGTCCATTATAATATTCCAAGGAAAATTGAGAAATAACTGTGTGTATGGGCTTTCTGTGTAATTTGGCAAGTCTGGGCCACTTGACTTAGGGCCAGAAAGGCACAAGTAGATTAATGGATTAATTCAAATAAGAAGAATCACACACAAGCTTGGAAAGACTTAGCTATGCAATTGACTATTCAATATTGCCAAGACCAGAAAGAAACACCTCGCTGGAGGCCACTAGAACTCAGACATTCCTCAGTAGCTGTGTTTAATTTGGTCTGTTTGTACCTCACAACCTTAGCCCTACCTGCTAGGACCTGCTCTGCTGGTATTGCAGTAGAGGAGGAAATCCAGGTGAATTTAGTCACTCATGTGCAAACACCTTGAAACAGAATGAGGGTGGGAAAAAGACGCTACTTCCAAGAGAAGGAATCCTCTTTGGCAATATTGCAAGATGAGGAATTTGAGGCACTCACCTATCTAGTGTGGCAAAGCAATGTTTTAAGTTATCAACAGAATATTCTCAAGAGAAAGTTCAGTCCCCTCCCTGCTTTGGAAAATTTAGAACATGTTACAAAAGTTAACAGCTTAAAACTAATGGCAGTGTATAGAAGCTGATGGTGGGAAATAACAGTTCTGACTCCATCACCCAGAAAATTGCCTAAGGGGAGTCTGGACCAAGAGAATCACAGTTCAAAATGAAATCAAACCATCATTCTAAGAATCAGACCCAATCAGCATCGAAGGGAATCCCTGACTCAATAATCCTTCTCTTGGGGAAACGGGAGACACTTAGTCTCTTTGGGGTTTCACAGAATTTGGCTTGGGGCTTGAAAACTCTTCTGCCTAACTGTACAGTCAGTGCTCTGAAGTGACAGCAGATGTTATTGTTGGTTGCCAGCTCATCTTGAAATCACAGTGACAGTTTCACATAGATGGGCCAATGCTCTAGCCAATCTGTGACACTAGAGGTGTTAAATCAAGTGCTGGAGTGGTTGCTGACTCCTCTTGGCCACTGTGGACAGGTCAGCAGAGATGCCATGGTGGCTTACCACCTGAAGTTGCTAATCTACCCAGAAATGCCGGATCCTCTGACTCCACTCCTTTGAAATCAATGACAAGCTTTATAAAACAAACAAACCAACAGCAAGAAACATCACTGAGGCCACAAGGAGTGACTTAATCACTCCAAACATATCCCTTCTGGGGACCTTTACCTTTTTTTAACTATAACCAAGAAGTAAATAGGATTGCAGCCTCCAGCAGGCACTACTTGGCCTTCCAAACATCTTCCTAAATCAACCTTGGTTAGTAAATAAAATCACAGTTGAAAAAGGATGGGCTGCCACAGCAAGCGTCTTGCATGGGGAGGAGGTCAAGCGGCCTTTGCCCTTCTGCTCTCAGCCCTTTATTGCTGGCGTGCCGCCAGAGGCAAACACTTGACTGGGCATCAGTGGCTGCACTGAGGAACCACTGTACTGCTGCAGTCAGCAATATTGACTCTAATTCCTGTATGTAGTAAAAATCCAGTTCTGTAATAAGGATAATCATTTCGAAGCTGAGAAAGGGTTGAAATTCTGCCGATAATTTGAAAACCCTGGATACTGAGACGGGCAACCCAGGCTCAATTTACATATAGGCTAGCCAGTTCATTTTGTTCCAGAGCCATAAACTATACCACCATCTTGTAAATACATGCTGCCAGTATGTCATTTTATAAGTATATACTATCAATCAGAAGGAAGGGTTGCTGACAAACAAGAATTAATCAGCACACACATTATCAGCTTTAGAGCAAAAATTAATTTTAAAGCATGTTTTATGAGGTGAAGACATTTTTGGTTATGAAGCAGATTATATTTTTCAAAGTGGACAGCAACAAGATCTCCCATTCCACACTATTCTACACTCTGACGTGAATGCTCCTTCAATGGAGATCAATGGCTCCATTGAAACTGGAGGTGCTTTGTGACGGTCCTGATCAGTAGAATATGGCAGAAGTGATTCTGTGTGATTTCTGAGGCTGGGTCACAAAAAGATTCCACATTTTGTGCTGGAAATTTCATTCAAATAGTCTTCCACCAGCATAGTTGGTGGACTACATGGTTGTCTGAATATAAGGAGGCTGCCATGCTGTGAGGAAGCCCAACTACCCCTTGCAGAGGGACCATATTGAGTGATTCCATGACCATACAAGTAAGAGCTATTCAGCCAGCCCCCATGGGCACCCATCCACTGTGAATTTTAGTTCTGACCACCATTTGTCTGCAACCTTGGGAGAAACCCTGAGCCAGAAAATCCAGGCCTGTTCCAAAGTCTTAACGGCAGATACTGAAGAATAATATAAGTATTGCTGTTCATTTAGTGATCATAAAGTCATGAATTCTGGGAGTTAGCTGCTTGTGTTCAAATTCCAGATCTAAAATATATTAGCCTAGTGAACTTGGACCATTTCTTTTCTGAGCTTCAAGCAATTCATTTACAACTTTGTCATGACAATTATTGTAAATTTATGGGGTATGTATGGGAGTTGGATTAATTTATACTCACAAAATGCCTTGCACAGTACCTGACAAATAGAGGATGCTTACCACACATTAGCAAGGGAATACCAGGCTCTAGCGAATCTGAAACATACACGACTCAGTGCCTCTTAACACAAGTTTTAAAACTACAAATACCAGTGATACTCAGGGTTAGGTAGGTGCTAGATGCTAGGGATACAATAGTGACCAGGTATTCTCGCCCCCTAGAAAAGTTTATACTGCACAAATGGAGACCAAAAAGCAAATAGACATTTACAAACCAGTCAGATTGGTTTTGAAAGTTGTTATGTTTGAACACTCTCATTTATTCCAAAAGGGGTATAAATCTGCTTTCCTAGAGCATTGCCTATAGCAAAGTGTCTTCTAAAATATGCAAATTACTAGGAATCGTTATTCTATATTGAGGAAATTCGTGTAAGGAAATAGATAAGATATATATATACACACATGTATTACACATATGTGCATAATATATGTGTATATATGCTACACATATATATAGGTATATATAATATTTAGATAGATATAGAATAGCTCCATACACATATGCTTAAATATATGTCATTATTAATGGCATAGGACTCAAAATGCATAGTTGTTTAATAATGAAGGTGTTAACTGAATTGTTGAGTATTATGCTACCATGAGAATAATTTTATACTCATGGATATGTAAAGACTTTAAGGAAGTAAAATTGAATATGAAAATTAAATTATGCCAGTGTGTATCACCTGAGCAGGAGCAAGAATGACAAAGGGCAAAGCGAATGAGCACTGCCCTTGCACAGGGTTTTCTGGGGCACGGTGAAATGAAAGGCAATTTTGAGGGTTTTTAAAATCTGTAATTCTTTCAAATTTATTTACAGAAAAGATGTGTGGTAAGTATAAATAAATCTTGTGTGATAAACATAAATAAATCTTTTTTGAAAAGGAAAAAGTGACAATATGTCAATCAGGGCTTGCCTTATGCCTTAAGAATAATAAAACTGTCTCATTAAATGTTCATATTTGCCTTCATTCTTGATCCATCTTCAATGAACTATCAGCTTTTCCAGATTGGGAATAAGCTTCTGACTCAGATTTGGACGTGTTGGCGTAGTAGTGAAATGTAAGTCTGTAGGCCAGCAGAGGACACAAATCCTTTTTGGAATACTCCCTACCCTTCCAAATCCACGTCCATGGACACAGCATGACTGCCTTCAAAAGCATGATACTAAACGACTGACAGAAGAACTGGGGTGTAGCTCAGGGTCAGAGCACCCGTTTAGCATATGTGGAACTCTGGGCTCAGTCCTCAGCACCAAAATTTAGAACAAACAAATGCTAACAAAATGCTGACAGTATTGATATAAAACAACATGCCACCTCTTTGGTTAATCAGATCACTTCTCTTGGAAGTTATCACAGGCACATTCCCTGTGACCTTGCCTTCGTGACAGCTGCCATCATTCTGATTACCTGGGTGGTGAAGGCCTGTTTAGGGATGGCAGTGAGTGGCATAAGTGCTTTGATTTATAAATATGTAGAGTATTTAAGTTGTGCCAAATATAACCCATGCCATGTTTATTGTGGTGAACATGCACACATAGCCTGAACAAATTTGAAGCAAGTGTAGTATTGCTAACTACACACAATATTATACAGATGAACTCGAGAACCCTTACATCTTACACAACTTTAGATCTAGTAAACAGCCACTCCCCATTTGATTCTACCCCACTCCTGGCTATCACCATTCTATTTTCCATATCTGTGGGATTGACTACTTTAGATTCCTCACGTAAGTGGAATTGTACAGTATTTGTCCTCCTGTAATTGGTTTATTTCACTTAACATAATAGTGCAGTGTCCATCTATGTTGTTGCAAATACCAGAATTTCCTTTTTTAAGACTGAATAACATTCCATTGTATGGATGCAATAAATTTTCTTTCTTCATTTACTCAATGATGAATGTTTAGGTTGACTCCATATCTGGACAATTGTGAATAATGCTACAATTAACATGAGAGAAAAAAAATAAGACACCCAGACTTTAATTACTTTGAATAAATACCCAAAAGTGGGATTTCTGGATCATTTGGTAGGTCTGTTTTTAATTTCTTGAAAAACTTCCAAATTGTTTTCCATAGCATCTGTACCATTTTACTAACAGTACACATCAGTTGTGACTTCTTGACATATTTACCAACACTTATTCTTTTTAAAATAATGGCCATCTTAAGAGATGAACTCTGATTGTGGTTTTGATTTGCATTTTCCTGGTGATTAGTGATGTTGAACATCGTTTCCTATTCTGTTGACCACTTGCATGCACTGTTTGAAGCCATTCTGCCTGACTCAAGATAAATGGACAGAGTTTAATGATGTACCCTGTCTTCAGTGTCAACAACAGCAAGGTTATGCTGCACCACTGGGAAGGGGCTGCTTCTCCTGTTTGTGTGGGTGCATATACACACCTTCACTGATGCTAACACTTCATTATAAGAGATTTAGTGCCTTAAGCTATGAAGAAACTCCACCCGACTAACACATATATGGAGAAAAAAAAAACATACTGGATCTGCTACTATTCCCATATCAGAAATAAGTTTGTGAGGTGTTTGCATTGATAACATTTAGTTGAAAACAGGGAAGAGATAGAAAGTGCATGAATGACCTTGGCGGGGACATGGAGAGTGTAGAAGTGGAGAGCTCAGAGCCAAGGCTCAGTTAAATGTGAGCATCCTTGGGAGAGAGGTGCTGCTAAGAATGCTAACATGGGCACGGAATGACCTAAGAGACTGGGAAAGGAAGAGTGCCTTGGTAAAGGAAACTTTGGGAGAAATCAAAGACAGCTGTTATGGTTTTAAACTTAAATTTCCAGACATGCTCATGTGTTGAAAGCTTGGTCTCCAGGTGATGGTGCAGTTGAAAACTGATGAAATCTTTAAAATTTAGGGCCTAGTGGAAGAAAATTACATCACTGGGGGCACGTCCTTGAAGAAGATGCTGGGATCTTGGCTTCTTCCCTCTCTTTGCTTCCTGGCCACCATCAGGTGAGCAAACTTACTCTACCATGCATTTCCTGTCTTGATGTTCTGCTAGTCACAGGTTCAAAGTGGTGAGGCCAAGTGACTATGGGCTGCAACCTTTGAAACTGTGAGCCAAGTAAATCTTTCCTTCTTCTAAATTGATTATCTCAGGTATTTTCTTACAGTGATGGAAAGTTGACTAGATGCCTGTTTCAGCTTTAGTACTTGCATTGGTCTTGTAAGTGGTCAAAGGATGAAAATAACTCCCACCACAGGTTTGCATAGCTCTATTTTATGTGGCACTTTGTGTAGGTCTGTGTGAAAATTCAGGGCCTCACATTTGGTCAAAGACTCTTGAACTAATGTGAAATTGCCAGTGGTTTGGTATCTTAGTTACTTTCTCATCCCTGAGGCACAATATCTGACACCCACAACTCTAAGAAGGAAAGGTTTATTTTGGCTCACAGTTTGCAGAAGTTTCAGTCCATAGTCAGCCAGTGCCAAGGCAAAGTGACACAGCAGAGCAGTACAGCAGAGGAGAAAGAGCTCATACCATGGTGGCAGGAAGCAGAGAGAGGGATCAAGGGAGGAAGGAGAGATAGACCCCCTCTGGGCTATGCCTCAGGTCTTCCACCTCCCCCAAACAGGCTTCATTCCCAATACCACATTTAGCTATCATCTCAGCAGTAGACTGATCCACTCATGCCCTATGATCCAATCACTCACCTAGGAGTGCTTTGTGCAATGCATCTAGATTAAAAACAAAAAAGCCTAACATTTAGAAATGAAGGAACTTAAAAGATGGAAAGGGACCATGTATGGAGTTTCTCTAAGGATTTCTCTGCTATAGTGGAGATTAATGAAACATCCTCTAAGGCATCTATACACGTTCCAAGAAAACAAGTCATCTTCCTTTCTATTTTGATAGAATAATCGGTTGATAGCAGAGTCCCTCCAGATTCTTTTTCTCTAGATTGCTGAATGTTTGTAGATATACCATTGAATTACTCTCACACTGAATTCTAAAAAGGTCTCTTTATTTTGGATTAGGATGGTATCTATAAGACTCTAGTTTTCCTTAATGTGTAACAAATTTAATTTATATGCTGCAGATGAACCAGTGTGTCCTTTGTTTAGTGAAGAAAGTAAAAGTAAGCATCATTGAAGGTTCTGGAATTTTTGCTTCTCCTCTAAGGAGGAAAGGATGCAAAAAGCCAGATTCGAGCTGTAATCATCAGTTTCAGGTACTTAATCATTGATGGAAAATAGTGGTTAATTAATTGTATGATAGTCTTTGGAGGAATAAAATTCAAGAAGTGCTTAGATTCTAATTCCTATAGAGTCAACATTGAGAGACATCATTTTCCTCCATATTTCATTTAATACATATTAAATTCGTTGTACTTAGAGGATTTTATTCTAGGACTAATGGATGACTGAGTCGCCTGTTCATTTATTCCTCTATTTACATTTGAGAGCATCTTTTGTTTGCTAAGCACTGAGAAAATATATAAAACTTTTAAAAGACATTATAATTTGAAAATAATGTTAGAATGGATCCTAATTTTGCAAATGCTTATGCCAATTCTTAGCACCTTACCCCTACTCAATTAAAGTAAATCCAGCAATTGTAATGTCGATCTGGGTCCTTGACTAATTGGGAGGCCCACATCTTGTGTCTTCTGCAAACTGTCTCAGTATAAACCAGAAGATCTTGCCACACCTTTCAACAGAAGGCAGCTAAAATTCTCCTGAAGTGAGTTTACAGAGTGGAGTTTCAAGTTAAGAGGGCATTGTTCTTTTTTTTGTCTATAATTTATGAAGATGGTTGTTTGTTCCCCAATTCTTCATTTTATTTTTGCGATGGGGGGCGGATCTTGAACTCTTTCACACACATGACCCTCCTGCCTCAGTCTCCTGAGTAGCTGGGATTACAGGTGTGTACCAGTGCACCTGGCTTCCATTAGGGGGCGCTGATATGAGAACAGGACGGTGTTGTGCGTTGCAAGACAGCTGATCATTCTCTATGTGTGGCTGAGTCAGAAATGTATCCGTATATTAGCACAAGTTTTGTCACAAGAGAGATAACTATGACTTTGCTTCTGAGAATTTTAAGTGACAACGTACATATTTCTTAGTGCAGATACATCCATTTATCCTCGTATTAGACCGAGAGAAAAGCCAACTTCTTCGGGAAAACATATTTGAGATAAAAGAGTTCATGCTATGAAATGGCCTGAATGTTGGTATCCTCCCAAAATTCATATGTTAAAACCTAATTCCCAATGTGATAGAATTAAGATACGGGGAAGTGACTGTTATGAGGGCTTCACTCTCATGAACGGGATTAGTACCTTTAGAAGAGTGTTCCCTTGTTCCCTTTCATCACCTCTCTAGGTACCTTGATCTGTTGGTCCCTTGATCTTGGACTCAGTCTCCAGAACTGTGAGTAATACATTTCTGCTGTTAATAATCAGTCATCTTAAAGTATTTTGCTATAGTAGCATCAGTGAACTAAAGTATGCTACAATTTTGGCAATTTTTATATTACTATACTACTAAATTTTCACATTATGTTTACTGGTCCAGACTTGGGGAAAACAGATACAATGCAAAAAGTTACTGAGCACCAGCATTTGCTCTCAAATTTTTGCATTCCTTCTGACTTAAGCCTTAAAATTCAAAAGTTATTCTTAATATTGACCCTGCTGGTTTATACTCTGCTGTGTTTTTAACAACACCAATGGGTCAGTGAAAGAAACTTACACCCATAAAGCATATGGATTTGATATTTCATACCAGAAAATTAAGAACATCTGGTTTTGCTATAAACACTTTTTTTGAAAGTCTAAAAATGAAGTATTGGTCCAATTCATCAATATCTTGGAATGAATTTCATTATATGTCTTAAAAAAATGAGTTGTGTGGTTTTTTTCTATAGTTAAAAAAAATCATAGTTTTCACATTATCAGTTAAAACCACATTGAAAAGAGACTTTTAAAATTTCAATAATAACTTTATTTCAAACAAACTTGGTAAGGATATCTAGCAGAGAAAAAAACATTCCTCAAAGACATAAAAATGTATTTATAAGAGTTAAAAAGTCACATACCTTGGCAACTGTTTGCTGATATCTAAAATGTATCTAAATTTTTATATATACTGTATTTTGTTTATTTCCCTTGGTCATACAGTTTTAATTAGCTTCACTGTGGTAGGTTTAGCTTCAATAAAATAGGTACACTCCACCGTGAGCCTTACGTATCACAGATTTCCAACATAAACTATAATTCATAAAGGCCAATACAACTCTTTTCTCTGTAGCTGGGTAACCATTTATGTTTGAGGTGAAGATGTTAATATGGAAATTTTGTGAGCTAGGAAAGAGGATGAACGCTATCATTCTAATTTATGACCTTTCATATAAGGCCAAACGTAAAGGCAACTTCAATTGTTTTATATCTCAGGGCCAGCACATAGCAGATGTATGAAATTTGGAATGTTAGACATAAAACTTTTATTACTAAATTATAAATAATTTCTTCCACTTATAATGTTCACCTTTCAAGTTCATCTTGATTAAAATACAAGGGCAGCTTCACACCGATTTCACTGAATTTTACAGCTGAAAGAGGTTCCTGGAGTTCATGATGAAGCATAAAGCACTGGAGTACTTGGGAATTTTTGCTCACAGGGGTTCAGGTGCTGAGCCCATGTCTTTGGAAGTTTAAGACATACTAAAATGATAGCCAATGATATCTGAGCATTTAAGCATATCAAAAATTATATACTTCTGGTTGTGAAATTGTTTTGTTTTGGTTTCTTACTTTCCTTTTGTTTAAAAAAAAATTCTATCCTGCAAACAAGTACCGATGATGTGGAATATAGTCCTGCTTTGAGTAAAGACAAAAGATGTATGTACTGCTTTTCCTGAGAAATCTGCCCATCAGTCAATAATACAACGCAAAATGGTGCAGCCATATTGGAAAAATCATTCCAATATGTCTTCCTGAAGATATTCAACAGCTATAATTGGTCTTTCTTCCTATTTCTTTAACAAATAACTTTCACACCTCAGATGAATGGTAGATGACAATGGTTCCAAGTACCCCAAACTAGAGCAGGATGACTTTATTGTCTGAAGGCTTAGGAACCATTTGGAACCAGGCCAGCATTTAATTCCAGTCAGTGCATTGCTCAAGCAAAACTGGTTAGCATTCTAAAAGCTTAACACCAATGTTAGATATTAAAAGCTGCTTTGGAGAGTGTTAGCCAATCTGCTTCAATGTTTATATTTATCATCTCATTCACATATTCACAGGGTTGTTGAATTTTTTTAAAAAATAAGCCAGATATGATACCTTCTCTTATGAACATATAATACTTAAGGACATAGTTATTCAAAAGCAGAAGTATGAAGAACTATATGTAGAATGATGAAATGACAAGCATTTACCTTAGAAATGTTTATAACAGTATTTGTTTATTTTAAGAATGATTGCTTTAAGAGAGTGAGAAGACAAGCCATAGACTGGCAGAAAATATTTGCAAAAGATATATTTGATAAAGGACTATTATCCAAATTATACAAACTCAACAGTAAAAAAAAAGAACAACCCGATTGAAAAATGGGCCAAAGATCTGAATGGATACCTCACCAAAGAATATATACAGATTTAGAATAAGCACATAAAACAATATTTCAGATCATATGTCATCAAAGAATTATAAATTAAAGCAAAAACAAGATACCACTACATTCTTATTGGAATGGCAAAATTGGAAACACTGGAAACATTATACCGTGGTGAGGAAGTGGAGTAACCAGAACTCTCATTCACTGTTGGTGGGAATGCAAGATGATACAGACATATTGGAAGACTGCTCCGCAGTTTCTTACAAAATTATACATTCTCTTACCTCACAATCCAGAAACCATACTACTTAACATTGGCCCAAATGGTTTCAAAACTTAATTTCACACAAAAACTTGCATGTAGATGCTTATAGTAGCTTTACTCATTGGGAAGCAAGCAAGATGCCCTTCAGTAAGTGAATGAGCAAAGAACTGGGTATGTATCCTTATGGAGTATTATTCAGCACTTCAAAGAAATGAATTATCAAGCCATGAAGAGAAATCATGGATTCTTAAACTCATTTTACTAAGTGAAAGAAGCTAATCTGAAAAGGCTACCCAGTGGGTTAATGCAGTGTGTCCCCTACCAACTATGTATGATACGAGTCCAACTATATGACATACTGGAAGTAAAAAATAAATCATGGAGGCAATAAAACATCAGCAGTTGCTAAGGGTTGGGGGAGGAAGAGGTGGAGCATAGAGGATTTTTAGGACAGTGAAACCGTTCCATGTGACACGGTAATAGTGGATACTTGTCATTATGCATTTGTCAAAATCCACAGAATGCACAAAACCAAGAGTGGACTTTAATGTGAACTATGGACTTTGGTGATAATAATGAAGTGTCCATGTAGGTTCGTCAGTTGTAACAATTAAACTGTACAAGCTAAACTAAACCTTGCCGGATTATTTTTATGACTTTAAGCCTCCTTAATAAAGTAAGGTTTATGTTTAGGGTTTTGAAGGCTAGTTCTTAAACTAGTACTCAGAAAAAGTCTCTCACTTGCTATCTTTGCAATATAATAAAAGATTCTGGGAAAAAAACCACATGTGAAATATGGAAATATGCCTCATGAGTTAGTAAAAGTTAATTGTAAACTGCTGAGGGGTTCTGGGAACAACCACTTGTTGTTTTGTTTTGTTTTGTTTTGTTCTGAAACCACATTTGTTATGAACTTGTTGGCCCAAGCCATTTGCCTGGTTGGGCTGTCACAAAGCTATGTCCCTTGGAAAAGGTGGCAGCTGCTCCGCAGATGACCCAGGTCCTGAAAACTCATCACTCCCTGCTCACATTAGGTTTAATGACTCTCTCATGGCTCTGGTAAATCAAAAGCAGCTATGAGTCAAAAAACTCATTTTTCGAATTATTCATCAGTGAAGAATATGGTATCATTTCATATCTTTCATGAAGAAAGACTTTAGGGAGAGGGCTTTATAGCCTATGGTTGTTCTTTGCAGCTACTTCTGTGATTTAAATAACACTGAAAGTTTTTATTTATCTAATATTTTATACTGTGAGAACTTCAAATTCAGCCTTCTTAATAAATCTATAACTATTTGGTCTTTACCAAACCGAGCTTTTATAGGATCAAAGAAAGTCTCTCTTTAACAAACCACACCCATTTTCTCTCTGTTCATGTCAATCAGAGGTTCATTTCTCTTGCCTTTAGCTAAGAGCCACTTGCAAGAAAGGGAACTTTTTAGTCTTAGAAAAAAGTTCTTCATCTTAGATTTCATAACACAGGATTTAGGATCTTTCGTTTGAAGACATTAGAGTATCACTGAGTTTATAGTGTTGATATCATAAATAAAATTAGAGTGTAAATTTTAAGCTGATGAGGATTCGTATACAGAGAATCATTTTCTTTTTCCTCTCCAAAAATATTGAGAATTCACACAAACCTCCAAACCAAGTTCTTCTAGCAGCAATTAAATAATGTCTGCGTATCATTTCCAATTTGAACTAGTTTGTAATGAATCACAATTTGTGCCATTGTAATTTGGAGTTTGATGGTTTTGATTGTATCGATATGACTAGGAAAAAAAATCTGTTAATAGTGACTGAGTCTTCACACATTTAATTAATATCAAAAGCGGATTTAAAGATTTGAGGCATTTCGTTCTCTTAAAGTTATTTAGGGACATTTCTGGATGCTCATTTTCCATTATTTTAATAGTGTATTCCAGTTTTCCTACGACTTCGTTATTCCTTGCACTTCTGAAAAGAAATCTTACTCAAACGATCACTTGCAATTTTCTTTTACGTTTCGTTTTGCTTTCATATTTTCTTCTCTGTTAAGAGAACACCAGTGTTGTCGATTTCAACCCTACTGTACTGATTTTGTCACCAAACAAATCATGTTCCTTGGATTTGCGCGTTCCGGCGCGGTCCGACCTTTTCGGCCGCAGCGGGCTACCGTAGCGGAGGAAAGCGCTGATTGGCTGAGGCAAAAAAGGAGCCCTGGCTTGGGCGGTTTCGATTTTCGCTGCGACTGTCCTCGGAGGCCGGGTTCGTGGGCTGCCAGGAGTAGGGTTCTGGGTCCCGGCCGCGAGGTGAGCCGACGGCCGCGCGGGCCCAGGGCGGAGTCGCGCGCAGAGTCAGGTCTGCTGTCCTAGTGTTCCTTCGCCGCGGGCGGCAGCCGCAGCGGCCCGGTCCGGGCAAAGGCCCAGCGTGCGCGGCCTGGAGCGCGGGCCTCGGCGGCCGGTTCCTGCGAAACGCCGCGCTCGGCGCCGGGAGTGCCCGGGAAGGCGCTCGTGAAAGGCGCCTTGACTGCGCTGCGAGAAGCGGCCCCTCCCGGCCTCCTCGGAGTTGGCTTGCTGGCCCGCACCTGGGGGGTGGAAGTTCCCCAGGGAACCCCGACGCTAACCGGAGGATTTGGCGGGAAAGCAGCCCCGAACGTAGGCGCAGGCTTCATTTGCTTTCCAGGACTGCAGGAAATTTCTGGGCCTCCGCTCCATAGGGGTGGTTGAGCCCAACCCCAGCAATTAAGAGCTAGGCTAGCCTTTCCTATCGAGATGTCCGATCGGGGAGCCTCACGATTGTGTGGTTCTAGCACCAAAGGTTTTCTGTGTGTGTGTGTGCGCGCGCGCTTAGTGGGTGCTCGGTGGGTGTTTTTATTTTTTTTATCTCACTAGTTTTTTGTGTGGTACCTAACGTTAAGATGTTGCAGATAACGTTGATAGGGATTTAATGTATCCTCTCCATCCCAGCCCTCTTAACTATTAATGTATGATTGCTGTAGGAAAATTGAAAATGCTAGAGACTGGTGAAGAATATTTCTGATGCATGTACTAGCTTCTACTTTGGCAAGGACTGTACTGATTTTATTAAGTTTTCCACGTTCATTTAACAACTCTCTAAATATCATTTCTAATTTTGTTTCTTGTTTTGGTTGACTGTTTTCATCGTTGTGTAGGTCGCATAAATTATTTAGTCATTTTCCCACCTGTAAGACAGTTAGGTTGTTGTGAGTTTTTGCCCCATTTTAGTTTCCCAGATAATACTTTAATCATATTTCAGGTTACTCCATTGAATTAGATTCTTAATCATTGGATTAGATGCTCTGACCTAATAAGGCCTTAAGGTCCGTAGACACATTACCAGCTGGTTTTTACAAAAAGTTTTAGTGGTTTATGTCATTCATACATGATTGTGCCTGTTTCATCAGAAACTTGGTAGCACCTAATACATTTCTAACACATAAAACTAGTAAAGCAAGGCCTCTGTTGGAATTATCATCATCATCATTATTATTGATAGTGATGTATGGCAATTCTCTTTGCTTGCTTACTTGCATTTTGTGCATAATTTTCAGAGGGGTGTGAGTGCGTGCGTTGTTGAAGTTTGCAGAGGCTAGCTGAATGTTAGAACAGAAAGAGATGTCAGTGGTCATCCAGCATAACTCCCTTATTTTGCAGATGAGGAACCTGGGGCCATGAGAGGTGAAATGATGAGTTACTCGAGTCACACAGCTAATTAAGTAACAGAGCTGGAATTAGAACTCAGGTTTCCTGCCTCCCAAGTGAGTACCCTTATCTGCTGTGTAGGTGTTCTCTCACTTAACTGTGGCATATCAGATAACTATAGAGTTTTTGAAAGATATCTGTATCACCTTTAGAATTGTACAGAGTAATGGATTTTAATCATCTGAGGGAACTGTAACAGTGAAAAATGAGAACATGACCACTTTCATGTCAGGACTAGAAATCTCTTTGTTAGATTTTGACAGTATTCAGAATCTCTGTTAGAATAAAATATTTCTACTAAGTTACATAGTCGTCCCTCAATATCTGAGTAGAATTGGTGTCAGAACCCCCTGCAGATAGTAAAATCTGTGGATTCCCAAGTTCCTTAAATAAATGGCATAATATTTGCATATATGTGTATCCTGTTATATAATTGAAATCATTTCTAATACTGTGTTGTTTAGGGAATAATGACCAAAAAGTCTGTAGGTGTTCAATACAGATAAAACTGTGATAGATCTCCTGGAATTTTTTTTTTTTAAGTATTTTTGGTCTCCTTTTGGTTGAATTCATAAAAATCCCATCAATATGGAAAGCTGACCTAATTTATATCCCATGGTCTGGTTAGAACATAGCTATTAGTTCTCATTTATTACACCTTGAAGATTTCTGTAAAACTCCTAGTTGCTAGGAGCAGAGAAGCTGTTTTTGTTTTGTTTTGATTTTTTCCATTTTTAGCACTTGAAGCAACATTTCTCAGCCTCAGTTGACGTTTTGGGCCAGATAATCCTTCGTTGTGCAGGGCTGTCCTGTGCATTGTAGAATGATTAGCAACATCCCTGTCCACTAGATAGCAGTATCACCACCACCCTCTATCATGACAGTCTAGAATGTCTCTAGACGATGTTCCTGAGCGTGGGGTGTAAAAATTACCTCTACTTGAGAATCAAGGGTTTATCGGAATGCTCTGGGGAATTTGATAAACTATAAAGTGCAGTGCTTCTTGCCTGAGTGGACTGTCAGAATCTGCATGCTAACAGGCATCTCTGTGTATTTGGGTGCCTTATTTTTTTTAACAGTTCACAAGTGTATCTATTTTCCTTTCTTCTGTTACTTGGTGGTCAGTAATAGAGATGCTCGAAGGTTGGTAGCTGTTGAAATATGTGCGTTATGCTAAACTAGTGCCTGTACCCACAGTTGGGCTAGGCAGGAGCAGGGAGGGGAAGGGATGGAGATTTTTCTTGGCCCTGTCCTTGAATGACTTTGCTACGGATTGGGACAATCTGCTTAGGTATGGGTGATATCAGATGAGTAAGACATTCTCTGTCCTGAGGTGATTTAGAGCCTATACGGAGAGGCTGGTTGGCCAAAAGGAAAATGACAGACTGACCTGAGAAAGGCAGTGACTGGGAATGAAGGGAGGTGCTATGAAGGAACTCACTTGACCCTTGGAAAGAGGAAAGAAAATAGCCTTTCTGCTTGGGGAGGAAAAATTGGTGTGAAGCATTTAAAAGCATGCCACTGTCTCAGCATGGAACTGTTTAGAAACCTGTTCTCACAGTGTGATGCCCCTTTCAGACGCTGATAGGCTAGTGCAGTGCTGCATTTACTTGAGCTATAATACTACATCTTGTAAATTTTTGCTTTTCAAATTTTATTTCACCCTCCACTGTTTAGGATGGGTAAACATTTACAGGTAGATATTGCCTAGAAATAAGGATTTTCATATCTTAATAGCACAGCTCAAAATCAGATACATTTCTTTCTGCTTAGCCATTAAATTTTGTAGGCTGATGTATAGTACTTAATCACTAGGAATTTTTCCCACAGTGCTGTGACTCTTCAGCAAGAACTCTCATTGACCTCGTGGCCATGCTGCCGACATAACGGGAATCCTGACAAATCCAGCAAGGATCGTTCCCGTTCAGGGGGCTTGGGCTTTGAGCTCAAGCCTTGGTTCTACTTTCCACCTCACAGAGTGTCTCTGAATTGCTTGTGAATCCAACATGGCCTGGCATGTTGTTGAGTGAACACCCCCCCTCCCCATTTAAAAAAAGTTATCTTCAGGGTTGTTAGTTTACAGATGTTCTCATACTAGACTTCTCAGTGGCTTCTGAAAATATATTGCCTTTGACTTAATAGCCATTTATGAAAAGAGGTCATTTGGAGTCTGAGGAGGGCCAGGAGTCATAGAAGGTGGCTGTGGCTTTAATTTTGAAGGGAGGAGTTTTACGAAGGTGACCCTGCAGAAGGGAAGTCTTTTTCCTCTTACATGTTTATGGTTCAGGAGCCTTCTCTCTTGCTTTAGAAATTGTCAGAACTGCTCCTTCTGCCTTATCCAATTTAAAAGATGAAAACTTAAAATTACTTGAGCCAAGTGATGGGAAAAATTGTGGTGTCAAGACCAATTTACTCATACAAAATGGATTTATAGGCAAGTCATTAAGTAACGGAGTACCAAGGAAGCCTAATGAAGACAAATGTAAAAGATACGGCTCTCTCCTGAAATGATGGATAAAATGCATTTGAGGCAACCATACTCTTTCCAAATAAGTTTAAAATTTTTTTCAAAGATTTAGCAGAATGTAAATATTCTGCAAGACAAATGAGAAACTTGTGACCAGCGTTTTGTCTCATGTGGCTTAGTCTTCTGAGGAGAAAGACGTGTCTTTTTAAAAAGAAAAGAATATAAAAAGTAGATGGTGCCAGATTGTATCAGATGCAGCCAAATGTCAAACTAGATGATACCAGAAGTGAGTGGCCTGTCTGCCCTCTGCCACCTGAACCAGAAAGCGAACCCCAAGAAGTTCCGGCTTAAAACCCTCCCGTTCCCGAAAGATGGTGTTTCCCAAACTTGCCCGTTTGTAAGAATCTCCTACAGCTGTGCAAACTGACTCCTGGATCCTACTCCAGAACCCCTAAATAGGACCTCTAAGTTACCCGGTGACTCCAGTTTGGGAAAATGACCAGAGTCTGAAGCCCGTGCCCCAGTAAGTGAGCGTGGACCGCTCACTTCTTTCCTTTCTCCTTCCTACATGGATTTTACCTGCAAACCCAAACACTCCCCAGTGTCTTTGCTAAGACTTCTGCCTTTTCCTGGTAGATTCCTTTTCCTTCACACTCAGCTTGGGTGTCACCTTCTGCAGCCATTGATCTTCCCTGGCTGGGCTACAAGGTTTTCTCTGCACTGTTCTCTTATCTATCTCATAATTCTATCCTGTCACATATAGCCTTCATAAAATTCTCCATTGCTGTGGCATTGATCCCCTCCAAAGTGTAAACTGATAAAGGCCCAAGACCATGCCTTACATCTGTCTGACATTTAGTAGGTGCGCCTTGAAAGTTTGACATGTTGATTGCCTTTGGGAAAAGGTTAATGTTAATTGGAATAAAGCAGCTTAATGAAGGTGTTATCTTTGGCAGGCTTAGAAGAACATGTCTGCTTTTTTAAAAGGTGTGGAAATTTAATAACATCTTTAACATACTGTGGAACAACTGATAGTCTGTGTTTGTGGAGTTTTCTTCCCCGTTGTTAACTTTTAACTCCTTATTTTCAAAATTTTTTTAGGAGTAGGCAAATTACTGATAATTAAAGTAGTTAGTCCCTACGGTTATTCCTGTAAACTAGGTTGTCACATCACAATGCATTTTAGTAGTTTTTTTAATGCTAAGTAGTCGGCTAGTCTTACCTAATTTTGTACTGTGGAAACTGGCATGATGGGATGTGGCATCTATGGCAGAAATGATCCTAAGATTCATGAGATTAATCTTTATCAGGCCTTCGATAGTCTTTCTGGAAGTAGTCAGCCAAAACACAGCACATGTGCAGGAGATGTAAGGTACTGGGTTGAATGGGAAAATTTGTTTTTCATTAAACTCATTAAAGATACTGAATCTTTTGCAGTGTTTACTTTGTAGTGTTTCTCTTTGCACACAGCAAAGCATAAATAAAATTGCTGTGTGGTCTGAGACTTGAATGAATAGTAGTTGTAATTTAGTTATTGTTGTAATATTAGTCATATGGAGCTAAAAAAAAGTACCCCAGCAATTCAGTGGAAAAGCCAAATTAAAATTTACTGAGTAAAATAATCAGGTGATCATATTTTTAAAATCCTTCAGGCTTGGGGTGGGGGTGGGCTATCCAAATGATAGTTTCTGAAATTTATGTTTTTTTTAAACTCATAGATACTGATGTCCTTGTTTAAAGAAAAAGGTTGCTTAAATTACACTTACTTTAATTACTTATGTCCCTTAAGATTTTAAATAATTCCTCTAGACTCTAAATTTCTAAGGTCAAAGCTTTTGTGTGTGACGTTTTTGAATTTGTTGCTTGGTGTGTCCATGCACATAATTGTTGAACAAGTAGAAAAAGTAACAGGTATTTCAGCTTCCTCAACTGCTGAACCTGCACAAATTGGCCTTGGTTGAGAATGTCTTCAGACAACGATTCTAAACCTGGGTTCACATCATTGGGTATGAACACTTAAAGTGAAATAAGCAGTAATATTTATGGAAGAATGTTTAATGAATATTTTGATTGAAAATAAACAAGAAACCAGTTTGAGTTCTTGGAGAGTCGTTAAAATGTCTGTACTGTATTTTAGTCTCATATGCGGCTCCTAAATGTTAGTGATACTGAATCTGAAAAATGTAATCTCTGTTCTTTTTACTCTCAGTTTTTGCTAAAGTAACTACTTTTTAATTGGTTTACCAAAACATTTCTTGTATGACAAAATGTTTTGAAAGGAGTGGAGGCAAGTTTGTCCAATGAGATTAATTTGGGTGTGTAATGCTCTCTTTTCAGGCTCCTTTATTCTTGAATTTTAAGACCATCATTTAGAGTATATATCTGTTAGATCATGATTGAGTAATTCAAAGTCTTTGGTGCATTAGCAACTTTGAGAAGGCTGTTTAAAGTTGTGATTAAGAGAATGTTCAACTGTCCACTTAGTAGCTGTGCAACCTTGGGCAGGATATTTACCTTTCTGTGTCTGTTTTTTCATTCGTAAAATGATGATAAAGGGGTAATGAGGCTCAAATGGATTAGTAAATGTGTAATTGGTTTCAGAGATAAAAATTTAGGCATCATTGTTCATAAGTTTGTCTACATTTTGTAATGTGCAAAACTAATGTGAACTTGAATGTTCCACCATTTTTTGGTTTCATTACATTTGGGGGCAAATTGTGTTTTCTTTCTGTGCCTTTATTTTCATCAGCAAAATGGAGATATTCAGACCTCCCCAGGGTCTCTGTAAAGATCAAATGTAATAGTGTTCACAAAGACCTTAATAGAGTCCTCAACATACAGTGAGTGTTCGTTAGATGGTGGAGATGGTAGTGGTTGTAATGGATGTGCTGACTGTGTGTGAGACAGTAGTGACAAGTGAGGAGAGCTGCTGCTCTGTGGACACACAGCTCTCCGATGAGGCTGTGCCGTGGGGTTATGGGGCCAGAATGAGATGATACCTGTAAAGTGCTTAGTTCAGTGTCTGCTTCGTGGTAAACACCGACATGGTAGCTGTCAGGGAGTAGTAGTGGGATAGTAATTGTGCCTTCATATATAGTCCTTTGATAGTTGATTTCCTATAAACATATAAGGGCTTCAAAGTTTTTGTTGAATAATTAACTCGTATCTTTACGTTTATTGCCCCCTTTCATATTTCTGATCAGGATTGTTAAAATGAGTCTGCGGAAGCAAACTCCTAGTGACTTCTTAAAGCAAATCATCGGAAGGCCAGTTGTGGTCAAATTAAATTCGGGAGTGGATTATCGAGGTAATATTTTCAAGTTTTATCCTCACTGGTGTAACTAAATAAGTAAATATAACTTAGTGATTTTCTTTAACCTTGTGAGTGTACCCCATAAACCACAAAAGTATTGATCATTGTTTTCATATCCATCTCTTTTTCTATCTTTAAGATGATTTGTTCTAGAGGGGAAAAAAAATGCTGATAGCAGTTTGTCCTGACTTCCAGTATTATTTGTGTGAATTCTGTCTCCTGTCTGTGTTTGAGATTATGTATACCCAAATGCCCCAATCATAGCTAGAGATTCCTAGTCATCTCAGTGTAAATAACTGAATACTGAAGAACACCTAAGCTGGCACCATTTGTTTTTATAAATGTGTCAAGATTACCAAGCAACTATTTAGACAGTATCAGTTTACGGTGTGAACTTACAACTCATGTAATGTGGGGTATCCAAAGATGCCTTTCTGTTCTTGTAGGAAATACTGTTTAAGAGGCTCTGACATTAACTTTGAGGAAGGAATGGCATCAAATTCCATTTTTTAAGTTACTGAATCCTTAATCTTCCAAAGTTAAGATTCTTAAATTACTTGGAATATCTCACAGGTATAAATAAGTAATTCATCAGCAATGATTTGTGGCCTTTTCTTGGTCTCTTTTCTGAATAATTAATTATAGTCTCCTGATCTTTTTCCTCTTTCCACACATGCAGACTTAATTTTACTGAGAGTTTAGTCACTAAATTTATTTTCATTTTCTCTTCACATAAATGCTTTGGGATCTGTTGATACAGAAGAACTAGTATTCAATATCATTCTTGACTCAAGCCTTATAAGAAATCACTGTGCTTTACTGCTTTGGTTTTTTGACATTAATAACATCACCCATTTATTTGGTTTTTATGTTAGAACAAATGAATTTGTACTGAATACTGAGATAAAGTCTTGTGTATTGCTTCTTGCCTGTGAGCTTTTGATGAGCTCTAGAGAGATACAGATTTGAGTATATTTAACAATGGTGGCATTGTGTTTAGTATCCTCTCAGCACCTAGTTTATGAAGAGATCAGCTATCTTAACCTTTTTTTGGTCTGAATTCTTTAGGTAAAAATGTTTCTCTTTATAAAAGTAATACATGTTGTAGTTTTTATTTTTAGAAATTTAAGAGCAAATAATGGAGAAATACAGAAAAAACCCCAAAATTTCTCAATTCTACCATCTAGAGATAATCTTCCTTATATCACTTATGACTTCTCTGTATGCACTTAATTTTACTTAAATGGAATCAGCTATACTTGCAATCTGGTTTTATATTTTATTACACTAAATACGTTTAGTTCTGTGGCAATATAGGTATCAGTGGCTACATAGTAATCCCTAATGTGACTGTATTATAGTTTTGTTTTTGATCAGTCTCTTTTTGATGTATACTTCAGTGTTTTTTATTGTTGTTATTATAAACAACCCCGCTTTTTTGCCACAGATCTTGAGCACTTGCCCAAGTATGTCTTTAGAATGAAACCCCAGGACTCGGATTACCATGTGTGCCAAGTGGCCCTGGGTTGGGTTTTGGATTTGTTGACTTATTGTCTGTGTTCTTAACCAGCCCTTGTGCTGGCTTTTGCTTATTGTTCCCAATCTAATTGGCAAAAAGTGATAGCACTTTATTTATATTTTCTTTGTTCACTAATGAGGCTGAACCATGCTTTTACGTGGATAGTAATCATAATTTTTCTTCTATGTGTTCATAGTTTATATACTGTTTGACCAAAATGGTTTATGTTATCTTGAGAGCCTTACTAAATAAAAGAATAATGTATTTAGCTTGTGGTTAAATAATCTTTTAAAGAAACAAATGGCTCTGTAGGAATTTCTCTGTAGCTTTGAAAAAAAATGCCTAGTTTTCTGTTTTTTTGTAGTAGTTTTTCTCTAGAAAGGAGGAATTATAACTAACCTCTTGGGCAGGTGGGGGTTTTTTTAAAAGCCTTTGGTGTAAGAATAAATATTTTCATTAAAAATGAACGTTGTATTTTAAAATAATCCTCCCAATTATTCTCTTTTCATGAATATTATATATCATGTTTAAAGTTTCTTGTTTATTTATGATTGTGGTTTAGATGTAAAATACTAGGGCTGGAAGGAAACAGTAGTGTTGTATCCTAAGCTTTTTTTGTTCTTTATAGTTCATGGTCCATTCTGGTTTTTTGGAAGTTTACTGCTTCTCACAGCATTTCGTTAGGTTAATGTCTTGTGCTCTCCTTACACAAACACACAATTTTGAAAAGGAACTTTTTTTGTTTAGAGGATAATTGGGGCAGAGGCAGAGAGTGAGAAGCATATTAATGAAGTTAAGACTTTAAATGAAACTATGGGCTCAATCAGTTAATCGAATTGAATCTGTATTATGTTTGTACTTCTTTTTCTTCCCCCAGAAAATAGCACTTAACTGAGAGTTAGAGGCTTACACATTTTTGTCTTTTGGAAAGAAAAAAATCATCTGGTCAAATTTTGCAAAATTTATACCATCTTAACACAATTAAAGTGATTCACTCAAAAGTGTTTCCTTGAAAGCTCCCCAGAATGTTTTTTGCCGTTTTTCTCCATTAGTTTTGATTTGAAGATACTCTACTGTAACAAAACAGAATGGGGTGTGTTATAATGCAATATGTCGCCCTGTCTTCTCAAGCTGCTCTTCACTGTGAGTCACAGCGCTGAGATGTTCTTTCAGGAGCACCTGCTGTCTCCTCTTCTATTATTTTAACAGATTGTGGAGACTTCCTCTTAACCCTGGAGTACATTCATCTGCTGCAGTAGATGTTGTGAAAGAGTGAAATAAATCTGCCAGACCCGCATTTCACTTAGTGGCTAAAGTAAGAAATGCCGCTGCAGCCGAGGATCATTTGTCCATGCATAACGGCCCACTCCTGTCTTTAACTTCCAGAGAATGGCATTTCATTTGGAATATTCTTATTCTGTTACTTTTGTGAAGGCGTTAAAAGTTTCTGTGGCGCTCATACATACCAAGAGGGAAGTGACAGTTCGTTGCCTGTCCTGTTGCAGTGGGTGCGTGACTGCCTTCATTTGAATTTGCTAGCCTGCCTTCAGATTGGCACTAGTGAAGACTCATTTTGTGTTTAAGTCTATTGGGTTTTGTTTACAGTGTGAATTTTTATGTTATGCATGAATAAAGAGATTGTCAGTTCTAAGATATACCCTGTAATTTTCAGCTCCTATTTACTTTGTGTATCGTTTTGACTACATTTGTCTCCAGGGGTCCTGGCTTGCCTGGATGGCTATATGAATATAGCCCTAGAGCAGACAGAAGAGTATGTAAATGGACAACTGAAGAATAAGTACGGGGATGCGTTTATCCGAGGAAACAATGGTAATATTTCTTCACTCTATGGTCATACAGTATTCAAAGTAAACCTTTTTGTTTGTAATCAGGAACACCAGAATTTTCTAGATAATTTAAAAGTTCAGTTTTAGTTTAGTCTTTTTATTTTGTTTTTTAAGTGCTTATATTTCATAACTTCAGTGTGATCATTCTTTTTTAGATGGAAAATAGAATTTTCCATGGCACTAGAAATTCTCTTTCCTTCCCTTTACTGATGAAGAATTGAGAAACTTTGGTATGCTGACCTAGAATGCTGTTCTTTTAAATGTCATTTATTTCAGTGTCATTTATTTCATCACCTCAACACATATTTTCTCCCCTCAAGGTTTAGAAACTCAGGAGTAAGAGTGGACATTACTTCTCTGCTATCTTTAATGGACGTAATTTGGCTCTTAACTTTCACTGTTTGTCCTTTTTTCTGTTAAATATTCTGGTGCTTTTAGTGGAGCTTTGTATGTTTTAGTTTGGCAAAAATGACAAAATAGGTATGGTTTTGAAGTTATGCAGCCTTTTAACAGTTGACACATTCCTATGATGACTGTAATCACCTCATTCAAAACGAATTATCAGTAAAGTCATATTTAGATTTTTGGCAAGAAAGAGTAGATATCAAAATTGCAAGAATTATTTATTGATCTCCCCCCAATCCCACGGAGTTCTGGTATTCTTGAATTCATATATTTTATTGATTTCTTTAATTCTGAGTAAGGGAATCTTCACTCATTAACAGTTGGATCTTCTTCATATAAACTAAATATTAGTACCATATTTCTTTATATCATACTTTTATTTACATCTTTTGCTTTTTTTTAACTCCCAGTGGATAAAATTTCTTCCTCTATTTTTCCATTGTTCTTGTTTGACTTCCTCTTTCTAATTAGAAATGCTGCCATCTTGCCTTATCACAAGACAGTGCTAGTGCCTGTCCATGGCAGGTGACAGGGTCTCCCTTTCACATGCACGGTATACTGGGACCTGGAAGTTTCCCTGGGGTGTTTTTCCTGGTATTGCAATGATTCTTTTCCACATAGTAATCAGTGACAGTTGTCTGTAGACTCCCCAGTTCACATCTTTGGTACTTAAAGAAGATCCTGATTCATTTGATTATCTGTGCTGGGTTTTTCACTTAAGACATCTCTTAATGTTCACCTCATACAGACGTGAGAAACCAAGCATGTCAGGGATGGGAGAGGAGTCTCGTTTCTGGTGGAAGCTTAGCCGGTGATCTAGTCATCTGATTTCTTTGTATTCTCATGTACTTGTCCTACTGAGTTCAATTTGGTGGTTATGATGGGACTAAAGTAAAGCTTTGGGTAACAACAAAGTGCGAGACTCTTGACAGAGAACTCTGAATAAGAACTTAGGTATCTTGTGAAAAAGATTCCTCAATTTTTGTTCGTCTTGTTAATATTTTAAAGGTAAACAGCAAGTTCAGAGTTTATATTGGGGAGATGGCTAAAAATATACTATTTATTCTTAATGATATATTTAAGTATGAAGAATTCTTAGTATCAGCAAGCCAGCTTGAACTACATAGTGTGACCCTGCCTCGAAAAAAATAGGGCCGGGATTTTGGCTCAGTGGCTTAAGCACCTATCTGGCAGGTGCGAGGTTGTGAGTTCGATCCCCAGTACCGAAAAAAAAGAATTCTTAGATTACAGGGACTTTACCTTTATTTTATTTCATTCTCATTCCTGGACATAATTTGTGAAGACACTGGGATGTATAGATAAGCTTAGACACAGTAATATGACCTCAAAGCCAGGTCTAGATTCCAATGACTAGTCTCGCAGTGGTCCCAGAATTAACTGTGTAGTATGAGAATTCCTTGTCCATTTGCAGAGCTGCCAGGTCAAAATCCATTTGCTTTTAAAACTTTTTACTGTGATCTATGATTCTTAACAGCAGTTGTTAAAAATCTGTTTGTTTTTGTCTTTTCAGTATTGTACATAAGTACACAGAAAAGAAGGATGTGAAGACACCAAGAAAGCAATTCTTTTCACAGTTGGAATATATTTTTTATGAAATGTTTTCTATTTTTTGGTTCTTTTGTGATGTAAGTTGTCCTGCCTTCATAATAGTTGGTGATTTTTTCACTGACTTTAAGGTGAATGTGTGAAATTATGGATCGAATTATAAAGAGTTTTTCGCATTTAAGTTTCAGTCACTTTCTTTTACTTCTGTGTCAGTATACAAAATCCTAAAAGAATAAAAAAAAATGCCAAAATCCATTTCTTCCTACAAGATTGTTTAACTTAAGGTTCAACCAGTGTCGTTTCCTTTGATTTGCTTTCCTTATTCAGCTGACTAAAACGGTGTATACGTGGACATACAGTTGATACATTCTAGAGGCGTTCCCCTTTGTCCCCGCCCCCATTCCCCATCTAGGAACCACACAGAGAGTTCAGGAAAATGTTCCATAAAGGCTTCCAGTTTCAATCTGAAGCTATAACAAGGGGGTCCCCAGGTTGAAAGGTCAGCTGCTGATTCAGCCACCTAGCTAGAAAACAGAATTGGGAATCGAACAGTGGCATTTCCATGAAAGGAATGGGAGTCTCTGTTGAGTCGGAGAAATTTTGAGGATTAACTGTATGCTGGTTAGGTGAAAATTTTCCTGCAAGCAGTCACCTCACGGCTCCTTCTGTGGAATTAGACTTAAATCTTCCTGCTCCCTCTCAGGAGTGTTGGCATCGGTGTTCACCCTGTGCACGCAGGGGAAGGGGAGCCGTTCCTGTGTGTCTCTGGCCGTCATTTCTGTTAAGGCATAGCTCGAGTTTGTACCCTCATTCAGGTGTCTCTGCTGTGCTTGGGAAAGAGTTTCTCCTAAGCCTTGCCTTGCAGGTGACTTCGGAGAAGCCATTCGCTAAAATCAGAGCTGTAGTCAAATGTGACTTCGTCCAGCCTGTGTTGTTGCTTGGCACAAGGCAGCTCCTCCACGTTGTGACTCCGGCAGAGAGGGTTTGCATAGTTCATTGATGCGCTTTTCACCACCCTGCCTTATTCTGTGAACAGTTTTAAGCTGTCTCTCAGAACCCTAAATATATCTGGCTGCCGTGAGTGAAGGGATGCCAGGCAGTGGTGTGAACGCTGTGCTGGTCTTGCTCTTCCCTTCCCAGTCTAATGAATCCCCGTTCTAGGAGCCCATGGTGTGATTTAAAGTAATTGCCTAATTGAAGGATATGGGAGCAGGAGGGAGCAAAGGGGTGTTGCCGGTTCTAGAGAGGTGTATGCGGCATTTGTCTTGTTTTATTTTAAAGATCACAGAGTAATTGAAAAAAATTATTTTTTAATTAATAACTTGGGAGAGGTGAAGGGAAACACTTCACGAGGCTTCACTGTGTGCACACTGAAAATAAAACACTTTATGCTATGCTTCAATAATTTATCACTTCTTGACAAGGGCTTGAGAAGGGTCCAGTGTGTAAGTACAAATCACCAGTTTGCTCTTTTATAAATGACTTCTTTTGAGGAGAAAATGGATGTCTCTCCAAGTGGAGCGCACATGCTCTCATTTGTTCAGTAGCGTGTGTGAGGCTGCCAGGCTACCGCGGCCCTCATTCCCTCCCATCGGCCGCCGTCTGCCTCCGCTCTGTAGCATCCTGTGCTTGCTAACACCCCTCATCTGCCTGACAGCATGTAAGTCTTTATTTTCCCCTTGCCATCTCTTCACTTTAATAGCTCTACAGTAAAGTAGTGTTTTCATCCATGCAACTACTTTTAATCAAGATTGACTTTGGGAAATGCTACCATTTTTATGGTAATAAAGGACTGTATTATGCACTTGGACCAGTGCAAGTTGTCCCGTGTGTACCTTCATGTGGTAGAACCATGAAACAAAGTGCAGGTGGTAAAATTACTTTTTTCCTAACTGTAGTTTCCTAGAGGTCAGCAAATGATTTTCAGTTGCATTATAGTAAAGACATTTGTTCTAGGTTGAAGAATTTTTCACTTGAGCAAATATATTCTCGCTGTGCTGACTGCCCCCAAGCCCTGGCTGCCTCGCTCTTCCTCCTGGGCTGTGACAGAACAGAATGTTTAGCGGGAAACAAAATTGTGCTTGATTTGTAGACTATCTGACTTCACATTCTGTTTTGGTCTTTGAGCTATTCCTTGGCTAATCTTCCAACAAGTTGAATTGATTCTTACTTCAAAACTGTTTATCCCCAAACAGAGCTGTTGACAAGTACAAATACAGATGGCAGACATGTGGTCTGATTTTTATGTTCTCATCTCAGCATTCAGAGAGGGAATGTTACTGAGAAATGGTTTACATCTTGAGTCTCTCGTTCAAGGCAATGTGTAATGCATGCTGGGAGTTCCTCATTATGTGGCAAGTTGTACCAAATGCTTAAGGAATTTCTTGAGCTTTGACTTGGTGTATAAGGCTTATCACCCTAGAGGCTATAATTAGTTCATAAGAACAGAAAATTAGCAAGACCCTGACTCAGAGAAATACAAAATAAAAAAGGCTGGGAATATAGCTCAGTGTGAAGGCCCTGAGTTCAATCTCTGTATCAGATATATGTATGCGCGTGTGCACACACACTCAAAGGAGCAACCTAATGGAGAAATTGGGTAATCACACTAAGGCCCTCACTGTAGCATTCATGGATGAAGATCTGTTCAGTTCCCTCACTGCACAGGCACACCCATCTGCATGGACCTCTGTCCTCAGCAAATAATTTAGAGTTTTAGCTAACTTTTGTATTCAGAAGCAGATCCTAGCCTATGCTGTGACCTTGCTGTTTGCCACAGCCTAACTGCATTAACCACTATTTGTTATTTTCCTCTCCAAATAGAAATGGTGAGAGCAAGACAAATGGCAGCTCTTCTCTCCCCGATCTTGTTTCAGGACGCTGTGCCTCTGACTGCCTTTAGTAAGGTTGACCCTGGTCACTGTGGAACCAGACCCCTCTGAGTCACAGGGTTGGCCTCCACTTCTCTGGGGTCTGAGTGTCCAGAAACTACTTTAGTTCTAGTAGCTGCTGCTTGTTGAATCCCCAGTGCATGGCAGTATAACCGTAAATGTCTGTCGTTGCCTGATCACCTTTGACTCACCATTAAAGCTCAGGTATCTGAAGAAGTAGTTGCAAGATGCAAAAGTAGACAGTGATAAATGCTGTATAGGACACAATAATAGAGGTAGCCCTAACAGATTCCTGCTGTGTTCCTTTCTGCCTACTTTAGAAGGTGGAGGAGGTGCCAAGCAGTAGGGATTTGAGAAAGCAGGGTGCTGGACATCAGTTTAGTTGTGGGCTGTGCCTTATCAGGAATGTAAAGTAATTAAGACATTGTACCCTCCATAAACAATGGAGAGGCAATTGTAAGGTTTGAGAGGTGGTGGTACCATACCTTTTTAAAAACTGGGCCCAAATCGTGAGACTTGGGATTAAAATCTAGGCCCTTTGTGAGTTTGAGAATCTCAACTGTATGTATGTTGAAGTTCCAGAGAAACTCGACTGGATAATTTTGATCCAATTTCCATTTATTTTCTGTTTCTTCTTAGGCCCATGTGGTTCAGCCTCCCATCTTTATACTTTTTTTTTTTTTTTCTTTTCCTCTACCTCACAAAGCTGGAAGACTTGGATTCATCTGCAGCACTGAAGGATTTTCTTTTCTTAGTAATTTGAGAGTTATAGAAGATAGGCATAGCAGGTGGACATATTCTAGAACTTAGTTAAATCATAAAACACTGAAATAGTTGGAATAAACTAGTTTTCAAAGGTGACTTTACCAAAGTGTTCATGTCTGTGAACTATTAATTACAAGCTTTATATTGGAATGGATGTTGGGTTGGAAAAAATATACCTAGTACTGGGTTAAAGGAAGAGCCAATTTGTGAAAAGTTTAATAAAAAGTAATTTTAGATGAAATTTTATTACCATCATATGCATATAGTATTCCAAGTCACTGTTCAGCATTTATATCAAATAGAAGTCTCATTGAACTTGCAACAATGAAGGAAAAATTAAAATTCGTGATATGTACAGTGAACAGATGTTGCTAGAACATAGAACATTTTCTTCCCCAAGGGATAGATCACAGGCAGTCTCCACGTCTCAGTGGCTTGAAACTACGTATTTTCCCTGGTGCTTCTCGTCACAGTGGTCCCCTGAGTTCCAGGCTTGGGGTGCAGTCTCTGATGGTTCCACCATCTCAGCTTGGGACTCTGGCCTTGCTGCCAGAGCAGAAGGGCATAAGAAATCACTCCCAGGCCCTTACCTGCTTTTGCTTACAAATGGCACCAGTCACTTCCATTGTATTAGGCAAAGCAAGTTATGCGAACTGAAAACTTTGAGTTAATATTCTATGGACTCAGAAATATTGGTGAATGTTGATAACACATACGTATGTGTATTAACCATTCTTCCCCGGAGGAACAGCTGATGGGATGTGTATAGAGAGGGATATATCTTAAGGAACTGACACGCATAACTAGAAGCTTGACAAGTCTAACCTCTGCAGGGTAGGCCTGCTAACTGCAAGAGTTTGAATCTGTAAGGTGTCTATGAGAAGAATTCTGTCTTCCACCATGGAGGTCATGTTTTTCTGTTATGGCCTCTAACTTATTGAATGAGGTCCACCCACATGATGGAGGGTAGTCTGCTTCACTCTAAGTCTACTTGTTTAAATGTTAACTCGTCTAGAATATAGCGTTACAACAACATACGGAATAATGTTCAACTAAATATCTAGGTACTGTGGCCTTAGCCAAGTCGACACACAAAATCAGCCATCATGATATGTTAACATACCCTTTGCATTATACGTGTCCTTAATCCTCCATAAAGCATATAGAAGCATCAGATCTCAAAACAGATTGTTATTGCATTGAAAAGTAAATCCTTCTCTAAGGTTGTTCCTGGTGTCTTAATCACTTCATTGGACCAAAGAAAAATAATGACTAACTTTTTCATTGTTTCAGAAGGGGGTCCGTATAGATGGTTTTGGTTTGCTTTTGTTGTTTAATTCCCAGTTAACGTATTTCTATATTGCAAGAAAAGTGCAGAAAGAGCAACCTTTCATAGACCAGGTAAATATTATCTCCAGCCAAACACACGAGTTCTACCCAAGTAACTGTGAGATGCTCACAGAGTCTTTGACGTACCTCAGAACCACGCTATGTGCAAAATGTAGTTCAGAGGCACAGGGTATATTCTATCCAGAACACCCCTTTGATACATTGGGGTTATGTGATCTGCTTTTCAACATATTTGAGACCACTGACAAATATGTGTATTCCAAAGAAAGTCAGTGCATTCTGGTCCTGCTCAGGGATGTGCCATCAGTGGGGCCTAGTCTTCTAGTTTGCTTTTTTCCTTCCTCTAATCCTGCTGCCTTGTGCCCAGCCCATGTCATGCCCTTTCCTCTGGCACAAGTGTAGATGCAGAGATTGCAAGCCATTTCCCCGTGTTGGAGTGCAGCAGAGGAGCCACTTGGGATCAATCCCCCACCGCCCGAATTTCATTAACCAAGCGAATCTGCGCACCCTCCCCTCATGCTATGGAACAAGGTCCTCTTTTTCCGGATGAGGAAACCTGAGGCAAAGAGGTTAAGTGACTTGGTCTGTGTCAGCTGGAGAGTCGCTGCAACTAGAATAACTGCTCTCTGCTATTTGATCAAGTGCTTAAGTGCTGGCCTCCTTTAACTTCTTCTAGTGTGCATTCAATCAATAAATCAATTTTCTCTTCTGTTCATCCTCCCAGTAGTGGAAAGAAGACGGTCCCAAGATGTGCACATAGACTGCTGTCCTCCACATTCAAAGATGATGTTGCTGACAGTGATTTGTTACTGCTCTGCTCGAGTGTGACAGGGAGGATCAATAGGCAGGCAACACAACAGGCCGCCTTGGCCTTCACACTCTGGGCAAAGGTAAAGAAATGGCCCTTGGCTGTGTCCACAGACACTGTTTGCAGAGACTAGCATTTTCTGGGACAGCCTCCTCTTAGAATTTGCTTTTCCCCCAGAGCCTCCCTAATCCTAATTACTACTCAACAGGCTGTTCCCCAGCAACTCTCAGCTGTGTCTTCAGGGCTTGGAAAATATACTGCTGAGAAATGGGGATGGACTCTGTGGCAGTCTGAATTGCCTTTTCCTCCCTGGCTCAACTTTGACTCAATCGATAGCCCTGCTACAAGCTTATTTACTTGGATATTTAATAACCACTGAAGTAATTTGGTGTCTGTTCTTCAATGTGCTGTTTTCTGGTTTGGAAATTAAATGCTCCCCAAAGGCCCTGTATTAAAGATTTGGTTGCCAGCCTGTGGTGCTATAGGGAGATAGTAGGAATTTTAGGGGGTGGGGACTGGTGGGAGGAAGTTAGGTTATGGGGGCGGTTCTCCAAGGGAGTATCCAGAGCCCAGTCCCTTCCTTTTATTTTCTTGACTGCCTGGCTGCCAGGAAGTAAACCTTGGTCCCACCATGCTCTCTCTGCCATGATAATCTGCTGGCTTAGAAAGAAGAGAGCCCAGTGACTATAGACTAAAACCTTTGAAATCATGAGTCAGAGTAAAACTCTCCTCCTCCAAGTTGATTTTCTTGGGTGCTTTGCCACAGCATTGGGAAGCTAATGCAGTATTTCATTAGACCCCTCCTCTATAGCCCTCATCCTCTCATGTACTTTGGACTTTGCCTGGACTCCTCTTCTTAACAACCCACACTGCGCAAACTGTGTACCCCCAGCCCTGAGCACACATGGAGCTTGCTTTAATTTGCCGTCCAGTTGTCTTCAATCCCAACCAGGTTGTGTTGTGTGTTTCATGTTGAATATATTTTATTTCTTAAGTTTACTTGTAATTTCTCTTTTGCTCCTCTTAGCATTTGTCAGTTTATCAAAAACTTAAGAAAAATACACTTAAAAAAAACCCAAAAAAACCCAACTTTTATTTAAACTGATCACTTGAAGAACTATGAGGAAAAAGTCCAAGATGTCAAGAGATGTAGAACCTTAGTCAAAATGTCGTATTGACTGGCTTTCAGGGAAAAAAAAAAAAAAAAAAAAAAAAGCATCTATTTTAAGACTTTAAAATAAAGAATTGGTGAGAAGTTGAGAATGGGTAATGTTTTCATGATTAGATACGTGCTTTCCTAAATGAATCTATTTTGCCTGTTCAGAGAATGAAATTATTGTTTTAGCTGAAGGGAAAACCAGGTTAAATAATCAAGTCATGAGGGAGAGAATTTAAAAGTCAAACTTTTTATTAAAAAGTGAAGACTTTTAATATGATTATTCTTGTTACTATCATTCATTTCCCTTTCATGAAGTGAAACTTACATAAAATCAACATTCACCCCTCTTCTGTTTTATGGGAAAGATCAACTTTTAGTCTTTATGGTTCCCATTCCTTACTTCCATTCCTCCTAAACTGTCCAGGCATTCCTCTCCCAAGTTGCTTTTGTTTGGAATTTTATATCAACTTTGTATTGTTTTATCAATCTGATGCTTCCCACAGCTTTCTGTGTGAAGGGGAGAGCATGTCCCAGAGTTATTCGTGTCTCAGTGGAGGCTGTTCACATACCATAGTCACTAACCTAGTGGACAGCTGGTGGGGGCCTTAGGAGTTTTAGGAATTCAACAAAACTGGAAGGAAGCATTTATTATCAAGCATGAATATGTGAGACATATGTCACTACAGTTTAAGTTTAAAACTGAACCTGGATCACTTTAAGTGCCATTGTACATTGAAAGTTCCTTGAGGCCAGAGCTACATTTTGTTTGGCTTTTATTTGGCTTTTATTTGCAGTGTCTGAAAGTGCCTGGCACATTTGGTGTCATTTCCTGTTTTCCTGCTGAAAAGTAATTGCACACAAACACAATCCTGATGCTGTTAAAAAAATATACCTAGATCTTTGGCAAGCAGTTTTGCTGCCAAACAGAACTGCTATCATCATCAGCATCAGACCCATAACCATTATTTGCAAATTCGAAAACACTGGAAATGAGCCAGTTACAATACAAAAGCAACTTAACTTTCTAATGTCTGCCGAATTTCATTCAACAGAAAGCTGACCATCTCGCACATATTCTTGCCTGCTCAGAAATCAAAAGAAAGACCCAGAATAGCAGATACTGGACTCAAAGGAGCCTTGCTGACAGAGAAGAGAAATGATGGGAATTGGGGGAGAAGTAACTTGGTCATCTGGGCATGTTGATCACAGAATAAGATGTATGTTAAGTGTGGGTAAGACACATGTCCCAGCCTTTCTGAAAGAAGGTATCAAAAAGTTCAGAGAAAGCATCATTTGGTGGCAAAAGACTCCAAAAATTTGGGAACCTTTGTGAAGTTTTATCTTGCATACAGCCTGCAAAGAGAGAAAGAAAACAAGGTCCTTTAGAAAGTTCCAGATAATGATAATAATAGCCACATGAAATCAGCTTGCTTAGTTTTCGCATGGGCTGTGTGAAATAGGCATTATTTCATTTACAAATGAGAAAATTGAAGCACAGAGAAAGGAAGGACCTTGCTCAGCATTACCTACCTACTATGTGGCATAGCTGCAGTTCAGAAGTCTGGTTCCAGGGACTTTAAACTGCATGCTCCCCTGAATGCCAAGAAGCTCCAACTTTCAAATATGCCAAGGCTTTTCAGAATAAACTGAACAACAAAAGTTAGGCCCACTTGTGAATGAGATTAGCATGGTGTTAACAGATGGTGTAAAGGCCAGCCTGCTAGGGTCATCACATTGTGCTCCTTCATGCTTCAAAAAGAATAATCTCCAAGCTGAAAACGTTTATAGAAGAGAAACAGAATGCACCAGACTATAGAAGACTAGCTTCTCCAGGTTCACTCCAGTCTCCAGTGGAAACACTTATGTCCCAGTGTGTAAAGCAACTTGCAAATGATACGGAAAACACACAGTGAGAAGTGAACAAACGCCCTGGTTTTTAAAAAAGGAAGAAACGGTAGGGAAACGACAGACGAGTGAACTTGATGTGGATACCTTGAAATACTCGAAAGAATTAGAGAAAGATTTAGAAAAATGGTGCAGTTTTTAGGAGTCAGTACGAGTTCACTTGAAGAAAGGTTGTCAAGACCACAGAGTATTTTAGTCAGCTTAGTTTCTAGACTGCTAACCAAGAGAAATATCACACATAACAACAACATCGTCGTCACTGTCAGCGCCAGTTCCTTATGCCAGCGCTGTCTACAGCACTGAGAGTACACTGCTCATGTGATCCTCAGGGCTAACCACCCTATGTCATAGTCGCCATCTTTCTTAACTGCAGCAACTCATTAAACAAGATCTCTCAACTTGTTGCACAAAAACAGAGTTTAGTGTGATTGGAAAATTCGTAACTTATTACTTGGAAAAGAAAAGGCAATGTACATAAATGTAGCTGTTGCACAACTATACTTAAATGTGTCTCAGCCTTCTGTTCTTAGTTCTGTACAATTTAATGCGTTCCTGAATTACTCAGGTAAAGGAGTAAAGGATTTTTCTCACATGATGTAATACAGGCAAGGACAAATCATACTAGGAATAATAGAATCAAGAGTGAAAAAGTTCCACAAAACTGAATGAAAGTAATAAAATGGACACAAAAAATTCAATTCTGGTTTTTAAAAAAATAAACTACTAATATAGTTTAGGAAACACAGAACTGTTGCATTGTATTGCTGGAGGCAAACAGTCCCACTAAGTATTCATATAGTTCAGTATTTGTTAGTCTGTGTGATATGGCATGGGAAAATCAATTTAGTAGTTCAAGGTCAGCACTAAAAAAAAAAATAGAAAAAGAATCAAAGTATGACATGCATAATAATTATTAATATTATTGTTTTAAACTTTTGTCCTTATTTTATTCTCGGTATATATGCACTTGATATTGATACAAAATATATTTCCTTTTATTGATTCTGTCTGAAATATTTAAAGTCACTCCTATGGCCAATTCTTAAAAATTCTTCTTCCATTGCTTATTAATAGACACTATCTACTAAGAAATCTGAAGATGTCTACTTTGCCTTTGTCCAGGTCTGACTTGTTGGAAGAGTTTTGCTTTTCATATGGAATTTAAATGTGTCTGGTTATAGCTTCAACATGATGGTTGTGCCACAGCCCTGAAACATACTGGCTGTATGATCTCTCTCAAATCCTGCTTCTTTTGTTCAAAATTTCCTATCTGTAATAGTGGAAATATGATTATAACAAAACAATAGTACTTTTCAAACCTATTATGAGGGTAAAGTCAATTTTTTAAAAAGGAAGCAGTTTAATAACTCTGAAGATTTTACACATGCTTTTTTTTTTTTTTTCCCAGCACTAGGTAAGGCCCAAGGGTGCTCTACCATTGAGCTACATTCCCATTTTTAAAACTTTTTTATGTTGAGTTGAGGGCTCCAACTTGCAGTCTTCCTACTGAGTATCTGGGATCACAGGTGTGTGTCACTATGCTCAACTATAAATGCTATTCTCTGTAACTACTCTGTTTTCCTCGACAAGCTCAATCTTTTATCCTTCACCCTTTAGCTCTTAGAAGGAGCCATCATGGAACCGTTTTCCCTCAAGATGGTGAAAAATCCATCTGTTCAGCTCTCTGAAATGCACAATTTGGGGTCCATAAACCACTCTGGTGCCTCTCTTCTCGTCATACTCTAACTTGTGTATTATTCTGTTTATTCATTTTATAGTGTAGTATGCAAGATGAAAAATGGTTTGAAGGTGATAGACACAGCTGTTAGTGGAGAAGCTTACTGATAGTTGCACTGCTTTTTCACAAGTTGGTTTTTTTTTTTTTTTTTTTTTTTTTGGTGGCACCAGGGATCAAACACACAACCTCACGCCTGCCAGACAGGTGCTTAAGCCACTGAGCCAAACTCCAGGCCCTAGTTTTTTTGAGGCAGTGTCGCACTATGTAGTGCAGGCTGGCCTTGCACTCACACTGTAGCTCAAGTCAGCCTTGAACTTGCAACACTCCACCTACCTCAACCTCTCCAGTGCTGGGATTAAAGGCGTGCATGCACCTCCATGCCTGGTCATTCACAAGTTGTTGTTAAGGGTGGTATATACCCTGTCTTCCATAGACATGATCTTAGGTGCTCAGGATGTAATTTCAAAGATCAATTAATCTCAGAGTAGAGTAGGAGAATTACGTACCTTGTTCAGGAAGCAAACTTGCAATAGACAACTTTTTGCTGGTGTTTTTGTTTGTTTGTTTAGTGTGGAACTGTGAATTTAAAACACTAAAGGTGGTTTTGTTTTGTTTTTCAAGTGCGTGCTGCTGCCATATCGTCTCCATTCTGATTCTATGCCGTTTTCCTCCCTGACCTGAGAAAAGCGTTTAACATTTGTCCTTGTTTAATTTCATCTTGTTAGATTCGGCTCATTGCTCTGGCCTGTCAGGATCATTTTTCATCATTATTCCTTCTGCCTGCTCCACCCAGTGGCTGGTCACCCACTGGCCAGAGCTGTGTGTCTGTCACCCCCTCTTCATCCAGCACCAGAATGAGCGTCCCATCTGGGTGAGATGATGAAGCTCACAACTTTCGTCCTCCAGGGGAGGTCCTCCAGTCAGTTTAGAATCAACCTTGCATTATTTAGCCTATTTTTCATATGGTTCATAGAGATAATGAGAAGTAGGCAGCAGCTTATGTATACCTTTATTACTCTGCTGCCAGGAGGCTCTGAACCTGGACCAATCATCCATTTTTAGTGAGACTAAGCCATTCAAAAATCTAATAAAATAGTAACACCTGTGGTGTATTAGGAGGCTTCTCTAGGGAAACAAAACCAATAGAAGAGGTACAGATATATAGAGAAAGAGATTTATATAAGGCATTGGCTCACATGATTATAGAGGCAGAAAAGCCTCATGATCTGCCCTCCCTGAGCTGGAGTCCCAGCAAAGCCAGTAGTATAGTTCAAAGTTCAAAGTCATATAGGTCAAAGTTCAAAGGCCTGCGAACCAATGAGAGAGATCACAGGCGAAAGCCTGAGAACCAGAGGTGCTAAGGGCAGGAGCAGAGTCACATTCCCGTTCAAGCAGTCAGCAAATCCAGCTTTCCCCTTGTCCTTTTGTTCGATTTGGGTCCTCTGTGGATTCGATGAAGCTCACATATACTGGAGGCAGCATCTGCTTTACTTCGTCAAGTCACAGCTAATTTCTTCCAAAAGCACTCACAAACACAGTCCAAAATAATGTTCAACCAATGATCTGGGCATCCTATGACCCAGTCCAGTCGACATGTAAAATTCACAAGCAGTAAAATCTTTGTTCAAACAGACGACAGAAGGGCCGGGAGTTTGGCTCAGTGCCTTAAGCACCTGCCCTGGCAAGTGCGAGG
>RJWM01009685.1:0-66901 GCA_004363535.1 Dasyprocta punctata | reverse complement strand
AAGGGGCTGAGCCAAACTCCCAGCCCTGGTTTTTTGAGGCAGGGTCGCACTCTGTAGCTCAGGCCAGCCTTGCACTCGTGTTGTAGCCCAGGCTGGCCTCGAACTCACAACTCTCCTCCTACCTCAGCCTCCAGAGTGCTGGGATAAAAGGCATGCACCACCACGCCAGGCTGGTCAGCTATTCTGAAGATAACAAGATATACTATAGTAGCTATTGTTTTCATAGTATCTTTCTTCGAAGTTCTGTACCAGTTCTGCCGCTTTGTTTTGATTGACTTTGTTCTGTTATGTTCTGTTGGATTTTACTATCTTAAAAAAAAAAAGATGTGTACCCTTTCATTTTCAGCATGACCACAATATCATGATTATACCTACAACAACAATATTTTTAACACCATCCATACACTACGAAATTTTCCTTATTGTTTCAGATAATAGATAACAGTTAACTGTTGGTTTATTTGATTTAGATCCCCGAATTACATATGGTTCAGACAACCTCAGCACCCCCATCTGTAGCTTCCTTCTTCACTGTTTTTTTCCCTTGAGATTTGCTGAAGAAACATGCACATCCTGTTTTTTGCAATTGGATTTTAATAATTTCATGCCCTTGGTGTTGTTTAGCATCTTCCTCTGTGAATTGGTTATTTTATTTTTTAAACAAATGTTTTTTGAGCTTGTACCATTCTTAATGTAGCATATTCCCATCTACCAAGTATCCTGCTACATGGAGTTTATAGTTTAGGAGGGGTGTGAACATTGGACAAGTAAACAAAAGTGAAATTTCATTTATATCATGATGATATAGATATTCATTGCTTATGATATAAACATAACCCTGTTTTGTCTTCATAACACTGAAGTAAAAATTGTGTGTTTTATTTTATTATACCAAAGAAACCATGGTGATATCAAAAACAACTGGCCAGTGTTTGGGTCTTCCCTCTTGTATCTACTACATGTGATATCAGGGGAGGGGATGTCCCTTATGTTTGCTGTACTTTGGCATCCTCATCTGTAAAATGATAGAAGTTGGCCAAATGAGGGCTTTTTAAATCTTTTTAGATGATAGAATCCTTGCTCTCTCTGCTGGGCACTCTCTTGCTGAACCTTAATACATAAAAGAGGCAACAAGGAAGCTACCCTGGGTGATGGCCAGCCTGTTCTTATCCTCAGTCCCTAACTGTGATGCCTGCCCTTTTAATCCCTGTGACAGTGGCTGAGACACATCCTTGGATCCTAGGTCTGCATGGAACAGTCAGAAAATCACTGGATCAGGTAAGGCTTGATGCTCTTCTATGCATGGTCCAACCTTGAGAGTCCTGGGTAAGTAATGCCTCCGTTCCCTCAGTGGGCTTGGAGCTCTAGGTTTGTCATTCTGTGTGTGTGTGCATGTGCATGTACATGTGTGTGTGTGTGTGTGTGTGTGTGTATTCATTTATCAATGGAAGCATGAAATGTGTAAGTGAAAATACTCCAATCTAATCTCCCTTTTTGGTCAGCACCATTTTAGTTCCAAGAGACAGAACCCCACTGGCACATTTGTGTTGGAAATGCCTTCTGTGTCTGGCTTCAGGCCAGGAGTTCCCATGTCACCATCGTGCCGGTCCTTCTACCTCACTGCTCTGCTGGCATCTTCTCCAATAGATGTTCCTTATGTCATGACAAAGATGGCCATCAACAGCTCTAAGCTTGTACCCTACTGGCCAGCAATCCCACTGGACAGAGAGGGCCTCTACCTTGAGAGTCCCTCCAAAACTACTGCACACTCACCTGCCTGGCAGGATATGCACCACACGCTCATCTCTAAACCTGTTTCCATGCCAGGGGAAGTCTGAACATTGATTAGTAATCTTGGGCTGCTTAAAGCACACTGGGCAGAAGACTGTTTAAGGAATGTCAAGATGCTAATGGCAAAAGAATGTGACATGTCTTCCAAAGGTGCACACTGGGCTTAGAATAACCACATAACTTATCAGGACTAGAATATTTAATAGCATGAAAGAAGGCATCATTAAAATTTGCAAGGGGACAATAAATGAAAAATGGTTCTGAACCTGTAGTCACCCTAATCGGATCCCTCAGAGAAGAAGATGACTTTACCAAGGTTCTCAGACTAGTGAGTGAGAGAACAGGGTCACAGCCAGGTACCAGAAACTTGTCTCTAAAGTAGTTTTGTCCCTTATTGAGAATTGACTGTGTTCCAGTTGAACATAGAGAGGGGCAGGTTGAATACAGAGCAGATATTACTGAGAAGCAGAAGCTCTGATGAAATTTGAGCAAGTGAGGAGCCATTTGTAGGGTCATAGTAGTGACTAGGACAACTTTCCACCTATGACTTGCTCAGATAACCCGCATTAACTGCTGTGGGTGCACAGACATGTGCGCCCCCCCATGGTGTGTATGCAGTCAGCGGGTGAAGAGTGTGAGTCTGGACTCACCTTGGTTTGCCACCAGTTGTACCACTTATGAGCTATATGACTTAGCACAAAATACTTAATATTTCTGAACCTGCTTTTTAATCTATAAAAAGGAGTAACCACAGTACCTCCTTCAGGAGATTATTGTGAGAATAAAATGAGATTTACTTTGTGCAGAACTGAAACATAGTCAATTCTCAATAGATGTGATTTTTTTTTTTTAAATTCTATTATCAGCATGCTTATAGAACATAGTGTCTGCCTTGCCCTCATACCAACCACTGTTCAGTTCTGGTCTTTAGTTGCTATTGGTAGCAGAATTGCTGTAGCTGATGACTGGCATCATGACTCACTTTGCCTCCACCTGCAGACCTGCCCAGATGTTGCCCCTTGGTGCTCTGCCCTTCTGTAGCCTGATCAGGTGGTTGCAGCCCCAGCCCTACATTCAAGCCCTAAAGAGTGGTCTATGCGTGCAGCAACATCTCTTTTGAAAAGTATTGGTAAATAGACTGCAGGGGTTTTATAGTATGCCTAGGGAGTTAAACTACAGGGAGAGAAAATTATGTAAAGAGCAGTTAAAAAGTGCGAGAAAAGAAAATCAAGTCATGCCATCACCAAGGCTCAGAATTTCACAGTGCTAATTTCCAAATCCAAAAGAAGAAAACCAAATATTTCAGTGAACGTCTTTAGCCTCAGACACCTGGTTTGGAAGCACACTACCACCTGTGCTGCATTAAACCTGCAGAAAACCCAGGAAGGAAGTACAGTGCATGAGGCCAGAAAAGGTTGGGCTTCTAGATCCCTTAGGTCAAACAGCAGGCTGTAAATGACTCTTTTCAAAACAGACACATTACATCCCAAGATTGTGGGCTGCCACAAAAGAAGGTACACACAGCAGTTGTTCTCAGCAAGGGTTATACTATATGGCTATTAGGGGGGAACTGAAGCAGCTTGATTCTCACCAATGACAGGAAATAAGGTCAAGTAAAGATAACAAGTCTTTGAATTAAAGAGCCTTTAAACACACATCCTGACCTCATGGCTTTAGCAGTGAATAAGAATTATGGAATGAAGCCTCGGGTTTTCCTACTCCCTTTAAGCTCAACCCTGAAACACACCCTCTGCCCGAGTGCTGTGTGGGAAGGTACCAGCTTCCTCATACTTCTCTGGTTTAAATACTTTCCTGTCATGTTACTAGTGAGACCTGGGCTGGGATTGTTCCGCTGGTTGAAAATCTCACAGGTGGCACATTTGATAGTCTTGGTGGCAAATAACTTTAGATTTGGAGATCAAGACAGTATTGCTTTTGCCTAGGTGATGGAAGAAGAGCACTTGCAAACCCTAGCAGTCATGGCCAATCTATTTCTATTTTGCCTTTTTTTTTTTCAAGAATAAGATATCCAAATAGGCTTGACTTAATTCAACAAGACAGACTATTGGTCTAGGGAGAAGGAAAAAATTAAAACAAATATCAAGATGTTGTTTGTTATGTGGAGAGACACCTGGTTGTTAGCCTATGTTCCCCACCCTGTTGCAGAAGTTATTTATTATGCACGTATTCCCCACTCCTTGGAAAGGGTGAGTGTATAAGATGGGTCTAAGGAGCAAAAGGGAGAAACTTAAGTTAAACAACCTATTCTAACATTACAAAAACCAGTTTGGTTAAGTTAGTTAGCCAACTGACTCTCCTTGAAACAACCAGTTCAAATTTTTTTTTTCAATTCAAAATTTTTTATTTTTTTTTTAATTTTTTTTTATTTTTTATTTATTTATTTATTTTTTATTTTTGCTGCTTGCCGGCATTAGTTCTGTGCATAATAACTGAAGAAAGTGCCCAAATTCTTCTTGTTTTTTTTTTTTTTAACTTTTTTTTCCTGGTAATTAAAATGGGGGGGAAACACCTTGATTTTGATAGATAAGCCTGGTAACACTCCTAATTCATGGGGGTTGTTAAAAGATTAAATGAAGTAACCCATGTAAAATATTTAAGTGTGATGCTTGGCTCAGAGGGAGGAAGAGTTCTGGTGGTATTAACACTTCACTGCATTGCTGTTGTGATCTTTGAAGCACACATATGCCCTCACTGACTTCACAGAGGGTTTATAAAGAGTTTTATAAATTTTAAAACCGGTAATAATGTTTTTACTATGGAGGGAGTAGTTTGAAGTCCCTCTGAGTTTCCTTGCTCTGGTTTGATTTTAAATAGATTTTGGTTCTTTGGTTTTCATCTGAATTAAAAAAGCACAATTCTAGGTTCTCATGGTTCTGGGGTGTTTAAAGAATTTTAAATATGTACAGAATAACTTTTTCTTTTATATGGCAACCTATGTTTATTTTTTTAAAAGGTAGATGACTATGAGCAAAAAGAAGAAAATAATTTGTAATTTCACTCAGAGATTACTGTGTTCACATTTTAGTAAATTGTTACACATTTTTCAGTTTTTCTCCTAAGTATATAACAAATCACATCATTAAGTAGTCTTTGGTGTCATTTAATGCAACAGAGGATTCTATCCATGGGTATGTTTATTTAAGCACAAATGTCTTCTATTATGGATATCCAGACTGTGTCCAATTTTTCCACTCTCCAATAACACCGTTGTTAAATAAACTCCAAATCACCAAATTACATGATGTGGTTTCTAGTTTCTGGGGCCCACCATGTCACATCTACTGAAATCTATAGGCTTTTCTGAAAGTTAGACATTCCCTACCTCCAAAGCCAGCACCAAAGACATTCCTTCAAAAGGCTGGGATGTTAAATTCTTGTTTCACTCCCAGCAAGAAGGGGCAAAATTGGGGTCATTTTCACAACAGTTATTACCACGTGTGAGGTGCGCCGAGGAGGCACTCCCACCCTTTCACATTTTCCCCTAATCGTAGGCAATTTCCTCGCTGCCACCACAGCAGCAGTCTTACCTTTCATGGGCATGTCAAATGCATCCTCCAAGTAGATGGCCCGGAAGTGAGGGGAAAGTTCACACACACGTGCAGTGCGGTGCTCTGGTGCCTTCCTGCAGCTCTGCACCCGCTTTTTGGGGAGAGAAGTGACTGAGAAAGGCCCTTTCCTTTTAATGACTTGGACTCATTTGAAGGATATATTTGTAACTTTATTTGCAAACTTTATCTAGTTGAAGACAGGTTATTTATCCAGGATTGAGGATTTCAAAGGGATTTGGAAGGACAAAGTGGATTGCTTCATAGAGGAAATTGTTCGGGAGGGTGCAGAGGGGTCCATTGGAAATGCTGGCTGCAGTCTGAGCCCTGGCTACCTCAGAGGCTTGTCCTGGGCAAAACTGTCCAGTAGGCGAGGGGTGTCTTTTGGGCCCCCCACCTTTTTGCAGCTCTTAAGAACTAGGAGCTTCACAGACTTCATGCCAACCTCTGGCTCCCACTGAGCCAGCTGCTCAGGCCAGTTTTTAGGGGAGCCCCTCACCATAGGCTAGGGAGGGGCTATGTCCAGCAAATGTCCTAGAGAAGGCTTTACTACGTTGGCTGACAAAAATTAGTGATAAAGCACCTTCCTGTGAATGAAACTGGTCATTGAATGAGTTTTGGATGAGAAGTATACTAGCTAGAAGGATCACCAGTGGAGTTGCCAATGTATTTTAGGATACACAGTTACATTTTAATTTCAGCAGTAGAGTTACAGCTCCATGGTAGAGTATGTGCTTAGCATATTCACAATATCCTAAGTTTGATCCCAAGCACTGAAAACGGAAATTCAAATAAATAACACTTTTTAGTGTAAGAGTGTCCCATGCAAACAAAAAGACCTTACATACACAGTGTTTTGTATTTACAATTTCTCCCATCTTTTGCATTGATTTATGACACTGGGAACAAGTTCTCTTGCCTTCGAAGGGCACAGAGCTCATTTACAAGGAGAGGATATGTGAGTCAGTGAGGCCAGCCAGGCTGGGTGTTCGGCTCGCTGTGGCCATCAGGCTGGATATTTTATAGAACAAGTGATCAAAAGTCAACCAGTGAGTGTGCTAAAGGGAGACTATTAAGAGGGTGACTGGGGCTCCAAGCTCACAAGATCAGAAAGTGGACATGTTCAGAGACTATTGTACTCATTCATATGAACACATAAGTGTTCAGCAAACAGTATGGTTATTATTAACTAATCTATTATTCAAAACTTACTTTGTTTAGTTTGTTGATTTTATAAATAATATGATGTACCCTTAAAAGTTTAATCTCTGCATAAATCCTTTGCTATTTCCTTAGGATAATTTCTAAAAATTTGTAAAGAGGAAAAATAAGGTCTTGAGTAACAATGTGGTGATGAAACTGGTTTGGGAGAGTAGATTGTTAACTTTTCAAGAATTTTGCCATCTGGTTGCTAAACATAGCTATTATTAAGCGTTAAATTACATGCATTTATAATTAAACAATAAATTATACATTAAATAAAGTTTATTAATACTCAACTTTAATACTCACTTTCTAATCATTTTACCAAGTATTTAAGCTCTTAAGGTTATTTATATCTGCCGTATGTGAATGGTGGAAAATTACAAAATGGTAGGCAGCCAGGTGCAGTGGTGCAGCCCTATAATCCCAGCATTCTGGGAAGTTTGGGGCAGGAGGATAGCAAGTTTGAGCCCACTCTAGGAAACTTTGCAACTTAATGAGAACCTATCCTTAAAAAAAGGCTGGGGACATGTAGCTCAGTAAAGACCCTGGGTTTAATCCCATTACCACATACACACACTCAAAACAAAAAACAAAAAACAAAACAAACAAACAAAAAAACCAACCACAAAACTACAACCCTCCCAAAGAAAACAGAAGAAAAGAAAATCAAGAGGGTACTGCGGGCCTATTACCAACTCTGTGTGTAGAGCGATATTGGCGGCAAAGTGATATTATATTGAATATACTCTGTATATGTTGCCTGCACATTAGTTATGTAGCAGCTATCTCAATTTTCAGATCCACTGTGACAGTATCACAATGCTTATATTCAAGTAACCCTTATTTAACTCAATAATGGCCACAAAGTACGAGAGCATTGACACTGGCAATTGAGTCTGCCATAGAGAAGTTGTAAAGCACTTCCTTTATGTGAAAAGGTGAAAGTACTGAAAAAGGAAAGAAAAAGTAATTGTATGGTAAAATTGCTGAAGTCTATGGGAGGAATAAATCCATCCATGAGATTGTGAAATTCATACTGGTTTTGTTATTATGCTTCAAACAACCAGAAGTTCTGGCTATGGTGTGTGGTAAGTGCTTAGTTGAGATGAAATGGCATTAAATTATAGGGTTGGGTACCATTCACAGTTTTAGGCAGCTACTGGGGGTCTTGGAATGTATCCTTGGAAGATAAGAGAGGCCTACTGTACTTTTTTTTCTTTTTTGGAAGCTTGCCCATTTATTTTAAAGAAAGCTTTCTGTATTTTATCTAGCACTTTGAACACTCTCTGAGCTATAGTGTTTCAGAACACGTAGGCCACCATGATGCTGGAAATGGAAAGGTGTGAGGTTTTTCTTTTTGATTGCTGAAGTCCTAAATGTGTTTTTACTGTATCTTGTAGCCATTATTTTTTCTAGTACAAGCACAATTAAGTTCTGATCATGGGAAACAGGAGAAACTTAGAATTCACTTTATGAAAACTCACTTCTAGGGAATGTGAGCCTTGTGGCTAACTCTGTTAGAGCGCACACAGACCGTCATGTAACACACATCTGCTGTGTGCCCTTGCCTGAGCAGGTTGAAGCAGAGCTGTCTAGCAGACACTGGCAGTGCTTCTATTACTAAGATGTGATAAACCACCATTATACACTTTTATGATTCTTGGAGAGAAAGGACCAAAAAGCTCCCTTAGACTGTCTTTTTCATTGTAGATAAGTGGTTTGATGGCCAGAAGGAGCAGGTCATTCAGAGTCAAAGAATGGGTTGGCGGTGTACAGGGCTTTCCTAAGATATAAATGCAGAAACTAATTTAAAAAAATTGTAAATTTGTTTAAACTTTCATCTACTCAACATTTATTAAACACCTTCTCTATGCCAGTCTTTGGGCTGCCCTAGTATCTAGTACTAGACACTTGGTAAATGAGTAATGTAGGTCCCCCCCACCTGGCACAGTGTGCTACATACTTCTCATGTAGGTGGGAGAGTTTGTGGTTTGAGGGTAGAATGACAACACAGGGAAGGCCATTCTGGGGCTCATGGGATAAGGACTAAAACTGACTATATTCCAAGTCCAAGTCTTTACAATTTCTTTTGTTTTTGTTTTTTGATACAGGGTCTTTTATGTAATTCACACTGGCCTTGAACTTGCTATGTAGCCCAGGCTGGCCTCAACCACAGTAATCCTCCTGCTTCAGCCTCCTGAGTGCTAGAATTACAGGCGTGCACCACCATACTTGGTCCCAAGCCTTTACACTTACAATAATTTTCTAGGGAGGAAAATAAATCAGTGAAAAGTGGCCACTAACATAAATTTGGGTTCTAACACTGCCACATACCAGCTGTCAGACTTGTTCTGAGCCTCAGTTTCCTCTTCTGGAAAATGAGAGTGACTGCTAATGAGTGCTAAACACTCAAGAATCCCTGTGCTTGTTTTTAAGAACTCACATGAAAAAAAGTAAAAACAGGAATTTCATGGTGTCTTAAGTAATTAAAAAAAATCATCTTTAATCCAGAATGCCAATAAGACTGTGTAGATCCCTTTTCCTAAGAGGACCATTTCTATAACTTGGCCTGCACTGACCAGTCATTTCTCTGAGCCCACCACTGTTCCTTTTTAGAAAAGGAAGATTGCCAAATTTTCTCTTTAGCTCCCATTTCTTGATTGGAGGCTGCTATCGTGTTGATCGTCTAGCTTCTGGGAGGCCAGAGCCATTCATAAAATATTTCAGTTAGGTATAAAATTATAGAAATTTTACAATATCTTGGTGGTGGGGAATCTGTTTTTTCAAGACCTAATTCAGTTTGAGTGTAGAAGCCAAATTAAATAAATAAATAACAATAAACAAAACAAACATCTTAGTACCTTAAGAAAGAGCCATAGCTCATTGTTTGATGAAAAAGCACATCCAGTTCTGCTCCCAAAGAAAACTTGCACTCATTTAAAAACTATCAAGAGTAATTTTTCATGACTTCAACATTAGGATCCAAACTCCCTTCCAATTCTCACCATAGAAACAGGATTGCTGGACAGATCAATTTGAAATAGCCTGTGCATAAAGGGAGCAGCTGACGAGTTGAGGAGTTGGCTGGTTGGGAAGGGTGCATAGGGGCTGGATTTGGATGTCTGTGGGGTATGGGAAGCGTGGGTGGGCTGGGTAGGTGATTCTCCAGCAGTGGGAACCTACTGTGCCCATGCATGTAGGGTGGCATTCCAGAAAGACCAATGCTGGGTCTGACCTTTGCCATGCTATGCAGCACCTTGAAGGTAAGAAAATTTCTCACTAAGGAGGGAGACTTGGACACAGATGCTATAGGCCACAGGCTTGCCCTGGCTTGCCCATCTTCCTGGCAAGAGAAGCAGTTATTAGAGACTGGTGATGACTCCAGTGTCTGGGGATGAGCTGTCTGCAGTTCTAGGAGACAGCTCCTTCACAGGGGGAAAAATAGGTGCCAGGCTACAGAATGGTCCAATTATTGGCAGTTCTATTTTACAGAATGATTGTCTTTGAGTGAAGCATATTATAGAATCCACCATGATATTTAATTAGCATAAATTATTCCAGTTCTTACCTGCTGAGTATATGTATACAAAAGGAGAATTCTTTATACACATCTCAGAAAATGGCTTCAGAGTTGCTTTGCTGCTCTGAGAATCCTCTTGGACAACGTCCCAAGGGCAATTGCAAACATATGGTTTCATAAATAGGTTTTTCTAATTCAGTCATCTTTTGAATGACACTCTTATTCAACTTCCTTGGGATTTTAAAATATCCTAACTATTACTGCCAAAAATAGTCATTTCTTCTCACATCATTGTAATCAGATCTGAAGGATTGAGTTGGCCATGGGCATCTTACCAGGGCCAAACACCTATGACAGAAGAATTTTAAGACATGTAGGAACCTAGCATCACAAGCTGGAAGACTTGCAACCGTATTCCAAGTTCTCATAGTGGGTCTGTGCTTGGTGGCTAATGATTTAAAGAACTGTTCTTGCCTTGACCTTTGAGCTAGTGCCATTGACATTACCACAGAAAGCAACTCTGGATTTTGGAATTCCATTTGACTTCTACTTCTAGTTTGCTGTGTATAAGTTATGTAACCTTGCCAAATCTCATCAATTTATCTTAACCTTGGAATATAAGAAAATAACTCTTTGATCATAGGGATGTAGGGAAGAGACTAAAGATATATTTATAAAAAATGCTAGATTAAAAATTTGTCAAATGAATACTCAGTGACTATATTCTAATCACCTATACCCCTGAAGTTCACCTCACTTTGAAAAAAATTCACAATACAAAAGACTTAGATTCTTTTTTTTTTTTTTTTTTGTTTTTAGGCACAGAGAGTAACTTGATAGCTCTGAAATTTGCATTCTAACTTTGATACATCTTCCAGGCTTTAGTGTAAATGGTGTTTTTGTCTTATGAATGTTTCCAAACATAAAATTCATCTCTGCTTCTGTCACTCCATTCCAACAAACACACAAAGCTCCAAAGTCAACAAATTTGGTTTTCCTTTTTATTTCTATTCTGTTGGTGACACAACTGCTGTTCAAGATAGCCAGAGCTGGCATCAGTCGTCTTTCTCCCCTTTGACTCCCATCTTCATTCAGTTTTAGCCTCCAAACACAACTGAAGGCTCCTTCCTTTTCTTACCTCCTTCCCTTCTATTTCCTTCTCACTCATGCTGTTCTCAGGGTCAGCAGTTCAGACGTAATGAGATGTATCTGTGGAGACTATTCTGTCTTCTCACTCCATCCCTGATTTTAAACTCAGAGCTTCTTCTTCCTTCAAAGCTAGCATTAGTCTCTCCCATTCACCCTGCCATTGTCCCAGCAGATTCCTTTATGACATTTTCTTCCTCATAGGCCTTCCAATGTTCTACCTGGGCTACAAGAATGATTCCTAGTTCAGTTTGCCCCAACTTCCCTTTTTGACCCAATTGCTCACTTTTTCTGCTCCAGCCACATGTGTCCATTTCCTCTTGCTACTATTCCCCTCCTCAGCCAAAGTCTTCCGCTATTCACTTACCTATCTCTTCCTGTAGTTCCCATGTTGTCTAGGAGGTCTTCTCAGCTCCTTCCTAATCATTTGATTGGGACTACAATCCTTTCTGACATTCTAACACTTCCTTCAAAGTTTATTTCTCTCATTCCATTCTTGGGACTACACACTAGCATCACATATGACATAATTGTGAGATGTCCCCAGTAACCACAATGCCACCCTGGAAGTCATGCAACTTAGTAGTTAACAATGTGATGCTCTGGGATCAGAGCATCATTTGGTCCAAACCCCAGCTGTATTATTGACTAGTTGCATGATGTTGGCCAGTGTTTTAGACTTTCTCATCTTCCATTTCCTCATCTGTAAATACTATTGCCTACTTTACTTGGTTGTTTTTTGTAAACTGTTATGGCTTACATCTAGATGTTCCTCTAGTGCCTCATGGGTTCATAGGTGGGACTTTTCAGAGGTGGCTGGATCTAGGATGTGTGATGCTGGGATCAAGGATGTGGTGCTGGGATTGATTCAGAGTGCAGATTAAGGGTGTGAGTGCTACCCACTCTAAGGATGGGTAGCCTGGTTAAAATACAAGAGGCAGAAAGAGGATTGCTGTTGTAGTTGCTTGTTGCTTGCTTGCTGCTTGCTGCTTTTTGCTTGCCATGAACTATTTTTCCTCTGTGATGCCCCTCTGCCATGCCACCCTGGTTTGGAGCCAACCAACTATGGACTGAAATCTCTACAAACTGTGAACGAAATAAGCCTTTCCTCCTTTAATTTTGGGTGTCACGTATTTTTATCTCAGCAATGAGAAAAAGTAAGTAAGACATGCACCAAGGGAGTATTGCATGGAAGAGCCTATAATGGAGTGGCTGCAGTGACACCCAGTAAGTGTCTAATAGATTATTGCTGCTATGTTTCAATTCCTGCATTAACTTTTTATGACTCGTTTATCAGTTATGAAGATTCACTGAGATATCCAATTTCTTACTGTAGGGCTCTGTAATATTGAAGATGTGGGTGTCATTGGTTAAAAGACTGAAAATGGAATTCAGAGAATTGGATGTTGTAGTTGACTGGATTGCAAATCTTTCAAGGTCAAGGATAATGTTACTTTTATTTTCATATTTTCAGTCCTATTATGAGAATATAGTAAGTGTTCAAAAATACACATTTAAGTCAACTAAATGTTGAGTTGCCAAAATTTCATGGCAATAATATCTGGTCTATTTTCATTTCTTATTTGTGTGGTTTTTTATAGTAATCAAAGTAAATTTCCAGATGCTGGAATTCACTTACTCATTTCTGTTAAAAATGTTTATGTGTATATATGTGTGTTTGTGTGTTGGTAGCCATATGTTTGGATGCACACGCAAAAACCTTTAAGCTAGCATTGTTCTTCTAGCCTAGCTTCATGGAATTAGAGTGTATTCCTCTCCCTTTGTTCCATACCCTAGACTCTGGGTTTGAGTGCATCTGTAGATGTGACCATAGTTTTATCCCAAATTATAACCATTCCAGAAGAGCCTTCCTGAGGGGAAAGCTATCCACATCTGATCTATGAGTAGTTTGACACTGGAATTAAATCTTTAGGAACCTAGATTTCACTGTGAGTTGGAATAGATCATAAGGGAGAAGCTCACTGAGTTTTCAGATTACTGATAAGCTTTGTCATTTTCTTGAAAATTGGACTTCATTTATCTCTGGGTCTTTACAGTGGATTGTCAAAATGTGTTCCTGTGCTGTATATGGTGTAAATGATGTAAATGTATACATGGGCACTCAGAATGTTGCTTTGTTGGCACTCAGGCTTTGGGAGCTTTAAAGATATAAATTTAATGTGCTAATTTTAATTCAATTCAACATACTATCAAGTGTTTACTGTGTGTCAGACACCATGTTGGACATCTTCTCTGGGAGGACTAAGGCATTTGATACTTGCATACTTAGAACAGTGATGAGTGAATGGCAGGTTGAGTTTTTCTCCCCCCACATCTCCTTCTCTTTCCCTCGCCACTCTTCCGAGTGTAGAAATAGAGAATCTGAGGAGGAGGACAATGCATCAGAGCTGTGAACACTATTAGCCAGATAAGCATTTGTCTGTCCTTAGGTGCTTACTGCAGAGAAATGAGTTGTTGCCCAGGGCTCTGGAGGATCTCAACATCTACTCTGCTCCTCCAAATGGACCAAGACTCAGAGAGAAGAACCAGGGTGATGGAAAAAGCTCAGCTGTTTATGAGGGTGGAAGGAGGAAAGAAACTGGAGAGGAAATAAGGGAATTCAGAGAAAGAACTTTGAGTCTTCTTCTGTCATCATTGCTGGAAGGCTGGTCTGCTTATAAGCTTGGGAAGGGCAGTAGTTGGAGAAGCATTTATAGGTCTCAAGACCAGTGCACTATGGGATGGGATACAGTCTTACTGTTTGATTTAGGACAGCACTGCACCAAGGATTTGATCATGTCATTCCTTCGTGTGCCTTTGATTCCCCAAAACTATCATTCTACTCCAGCTATGGATTAGGATTCCTCTGGTTTGTGGGTTTGGCTGAGATGACATGAGTAGGGCCCTTTGTACTTTCACATCTGGCTTTTGGGTCTGTAAATTGGCTACTGACCTTGGCTGAGGGTTCCTGAAATGCAGCTTCTCCCTGTTCCAGCCCTGCTGACTGCTTCCTTCCCATAGAGGGACCTGTAGCTTCTCCTGGCTCCATCAAGGGAAAGCAGAACCAGTTTTCCTGGGCCATCTCTTTCTTTTTTGTGGGCCCTTATTTAAACTCTGCCAGCTATGGACTTTACAGCTTGGAACTTCTGGGAGAGAGAGGAATGAATGTCTCAGGAATGAACTTGGAAATGGAACAGGCAAAGGGCAGCTGCCTAGCTAGGGGTGGGAGAGGAAAGGAAAGAGGCAAATGGGACTGAAATAATAACTATAATTTGGACTTATTAAATAACAAAAACATGAAAAGTAATTAGAAGCTCTTCACTGTTCTGTAAAGGACAAGGAGAGCCACAGGAGTGTGAATCTCCTAGGTTGCCCCATGGTGCCAAGCGGCTTGGAAGGAAGAGTGCATGAGTGGGGGGTCACTAGAGACTGTGGATGCTGGAGAGTACAGGACAGGCAAGAAGAGCACAGATGACCACCCATTTGGGGAGAGTGGCTTCGAAAGCATTTTCCAGGAAAAAAACAAACAAAAGATTTAGTTCTTTCACTGGGATTCATGCTCCTTAACTTATAGACAAGGTCTGAAGCTCATTAACAAACCATGCTGTTAAACTCCATGTCTGTCAGGACAGAGTTAGAGCGGCAGGGCAAGCCTCAGCTCCGAAATGGGCTGCTGGTGATTGAGCTCTGGCAATCTCACTTGCTATGCAGGCTGGTTGTGTAACTTGGAGCAGGTGATTTTTTAATATTAATTTTTTATTAGTGTACATTTACAATACATAATAGGTGCATTCATTTTAGAAAATTGGTACATACAGGTATTACATCTTGATCATGTTCCCTACCCCTCCACCCTGCACAAATGATTTTTTACCTCTCTCTCTCTTATTTTTTTTTAAGAGCACAATATATTTATTGAGAGAAATAAAGCTTCTACCCAACACAGAGACAAAAGGCATCCCGAGTGGGTTGCCAAAGACCCTTCCTTTTCTAGGAATTTTATAGAGCAAAACCACAAGGTGAGGCAGGTCTAAGGTGGAGAAAAATGGAAACTCACAAGGTGGGCATGAAGTGGGACAGAACTATGGGCAACCAATAAGCTTACAAGAATAATTGCTCAGGTAAAATTGATTAAATCAGGAGCAAATGGGGAAGCAAGTCACAAAGTAAGCAGACATGAATACAGAACAGGGCCTTTACCCATAGGGGGTTGGATGAGTGGCTCCTTCTGGCTTCTTCAAGGTTATTGATACCTATTTAGAATATCGATCCCTGATGTTTATCCTTAAGATTTTATCTTCAACTTAAACTCTTAACCTTAAACTTCTCACTAGAAAATAGAGTAACAGTACCAGACTATTACTGTTGTTTAGACAATAATTGTGATGGGATCCATAAAGTTCTTAGCATGAGAAACACCTGCTGAGGGAGAAGAACAGTGACGGAACAGTAAGCAGCATAGTAAACAGCCTCCCTGAGAGATACCATCCAGATGTTGGAATATAGCAACATGGGGAAGACAAGAAGGAAGGAAGTGGGTCCTCTGGACCCAGGAAGAATCTAAAGCGAGAATTAAAGCCCACAGAAAGAGTAAAAAGAAACACTTAAACAAAGAAGGTGGTAGCTGGTGGGGCCTGTGCCTAGAGCCGGTCCCACTGTGTGAGAGGACCCGCTAGAACCTGGGGACGCACGATCAAGGTGCTGGTGGCAGCGGCAACCCTGGAGGCCTCTGCCAAGAGAGGCAGCATTGGAGGAGAGTGGCAGTGGACGGAGGGAGCAGACCTGGAGAACTGAACTGGCTGGCGGTGAGTGTGCAGAGGTCTTCACCCTCCTGAGAGAGAAAGAGATTGGCTGGGAGACATCTTGGAGTTGGGCTGGGGACTCCTAGCTGGGTGCAGATCCATGGAGGTTGCACAGACTGAGCTCTGCCCCTGTGCGCATTCTGGGGGCCACCTTGGAAGGTCCCTCTGGGTCACCAGCTCCATCTGGAAACGGCAGCTCTGCGCACGCTCCAGGGGTGGTGGTGGAGAGTCTGCGGTTGACCGGCCCACCAGCCCAGGTTCCTGGGTGGTGACCCCGCCCCTGTGCCCACTGTACCAGCCATCAGGGAGCCAAGGTGGGCCGGGAAAGGTAGAGGATAGCGCTATAACAGCGCCCCTAGTGGCAACCATCAGATATCCATAATCAGCACTGGCTAGAAGAACCAGTTTCACTTCAGAGAAATTGCAGCCAATGCCAGGAATGCCTGGGCTCCCAGTACCCATTTGCCCAGAAGAACCTAGGAATATGTCAAGACAAAGACGCAAAAGGCAGTCTCTTGCCTCCAATCCAAACAGAGCAAGTTCAGGAGATGCAAACGCAGAAGAGATCGGGAGTCCCACAACTGAAGTTTCTGAGGTGATGGCAACTGAAGAAAAGAAACAACTTCAAGAGGCTATAAAAGAAATTAGAACAGAAATACTAACTCAACTAAAAGAAGAAATGAAAAACATAGTAAAAGAACTGCTGGCAACTCTAAAGGAGACATAGATGAAAAAATGAAGCATAGGAAAATAAGGGAAACCTGGAATGAACAATACAAAAGGATTTAGAATACATGAAGGAGATTCAAAGAGATAACCAGGAAATCAAAAACTCCAATGAAAGTTGGAAAAACCACTTGAAAGAAACTAAAGATAGACTTTCAAACCTTGAAGACAGGTTTGCAGCTTGTGATCATGAAAGAAACGGTCTCTTTAAAATAACAAAGAACCTGGAAGTAACAATACAATGGATGCAAGACAACCCAAAGAAACATAACTTAAGAATAAAAGGTGTGAGTGAAAAAGCAGGGGTCAATACAAATGAAATTAAAAGCCTATTTACAGAAATGATTTTAGAAAACTTCCCAAGCATGGGAAAAGGAAGTGACTTTCAGATAAGTGAAGCATATAGAACTCCAACTAGCCATAACCAAAATAAATCTACACCCAGACACATAACAATCAAGATCGCAGAAATTCAACACAAGAGCAGAATATTAAAAGCTGTTAGAGAAAAGAAACAGATCACCTACAAGGGAAAACCCATCAGAGTCACAGCAGACTTCTCAACACAAACCATCAGGTCAAGAAGAGCTTGGAGTGAGGTATTCCAAGCCCTGAAAGAAAGCAACTTCCTACCCAGATTGATGTGTCCTGCAAAACTATCTTTCAAAATTAACAGAGAAACAAGATACTTCCATGACAAAGAACAACAAAGAACAAGCCAACCCTACAAAGAATACTGAAAGACATTTCAGAGAGAGAGAAAAAAGACCACAGCTCCAGAAACAGTGGCAGAGGGATATTGCTGAGTGGGGCAGATAATTGAGTAGAGAGGAAAAGTGGGCAGCCAATGGCAGAAAAGTGGCATGGCAGAGACGAAGCTGTGCACGTTGGCCTTAACCATTAACGTAGATGGTCTCAATTCACCAATAAAAAGAAACACAGGCAGAGTGGATCAGGAGACAGGATCCATCAATATGCTTTATACAAGAAACACAATAAACTTGAAAGGGGGTTCTTAGGCTGAAAGTCAAAGGGGAGAGAACAATGCTGTATGTGAGAGGGAACCAAAAAGAAGTGGAGGTAGCTTTCCCATTAGTGACATAGTGGACCAGAAAGATATGGCATTTTTATCCAATGGAAAGCTACTCAGCTATAAAGAAAAATAACCTCAAGCCTCTTGTAGGTAAATGGATACAACTTAAGATCATGTTCATGGATGAAATGGCCCAGAGCCACATGGGTGAGCATCATGTTATCTCCCTAATACAAAAAAACTAAAGGAGTTAGTAGGATTCAAAATACACAATACATATTATAAAAATGAAAGGGGAGGAAGTGTCTAAAAAGGGCAGGCAGTGGCCATTGTTAATCTATCATCAGGATTTGAGTCCTGTATTGTTTTCATTGAGCTGTTTAATTTAGTCTTATTCTATTTCGGTTTGCTTAATTTTATTATATTTGATGGCATAGACAAGTATTTCAAAGATAATAAAACACATTATGGTAGCCATTATTGATATCTGACCACCTTGTTTTGAAACCCTATATTGCTTTCATTGTTTTGTTTTGAGTGATTTTATCCTATTTTGGTTTGATTGTATTATGACTGATGATATAAGCAACTGCTTAGACAATAACGTGAGGCATTATAGTAATCAGTGTTGTTTTACTATGTATTGCTTCCATTGTTTTGTTTTTCATTGGTTTTATCCTGTACTATTTTGTTTAACTGTATTGTACCTGATGGTATGTGCAGTTATTTTGAAGATAACAAGAGGTATTATAAGGGGAAAGGAGGAAAGAATGAAGGGAAAAGGAAAAAGACATAAATTTGTATATAGGTATACATAAGATAGTTAAAATGGCTATACTACTAAATGCATTAGTTATTGAAAAAGAACAGTTAATACTCATAAGATTAAATCAATTTTACATGTCTATATTTGTTAATCTAAACAACCCCTCTGAAGGTAACGATATGCAATATTACAGCCACTGTCAAATTCCAATCATCTCACTTTGTAAACCTGTAATATTATTGTATTGGATTTGTTGTTGTTGTTGTTTGTCTCTTTTGCTTTTTGTTTTTCTTTTCTGTGTCCATTTTCTCTTAAAAAAAAGAGAAATGCCTGCTTTAGATATTGATGATATAGATATATAGATTTACATATAACAATGTAGATATTGTTGTATTTGGAACACCGAAGTTTTAAACTGATTGTACATTTATTGGCAAATGCAAGTTAGTCATTATCTAATAGTGATTCCTGATTACACGGGGCCATTTTGGTCTGCCTCTAGAGCATAAGCTGCATCTTTGATGTGCATGGGTAGCTGAGGAGGGAGGTCTGTGCTGTAGGCAGGACTTTCTTTGAAAAGTATCTGGTCAGAGACCTATGTAGCCCTGAACCATCCCTCTAGGGAGATTGTTGAATTACAGGGCCTGTGACTATTCCTACATGGAATATGCTGTCTGGGACAGGGTTGGAGATAACTATGTTCTGAAGCCATCTGTATGCTCTTGGCACAAGTGTATCATGACATAATGTTATGGAAACTTCTTTTCTTTGATGGCTGATTTAGAAACACTGAACAATAGACCCAATCTCATCTTATTTATATGGGACCTAAAGAGGAAACATAAGCTTGGCACCAAAGTTAGGTTTTGTCATGTTAAATCGTTTTTTTGTTTTTTTTTTTTGTTTTTTTTGCCTGGGCATTCATTACCTTTTTATTTATTTTATTTATTTATTTTTTATTTACAAAGAATCTACACAAAAATCAAAAGAACAAACAAGTAGGTTTAGCAAGGTCATGGTACAAGGCCAAAAAAGCCATATACAGAGATCTAGTGTTGATCTATATACAAGCAATGAACAATTCAAAAGTAAAATTGTAAGGGCACAAGTTATAACATCACAAAAAAGCTTAAAGTAACATTGTAATATATTCATTATCGGTATCCCAAAAACTATAAAAACTGATCAAAATTGCTCAAATACAATCTAAATAAGTGGAGAGAGACTATGTATGTGAATTGGACAAGTACCAAAGCATTTATTCTCCCTAAACTTACCTATAGATTCACCTCAATATCTATCAAAATCTCAGGAGAATTTTTTGTTTTTCTCAGTGAAGGGAGGCATTGAATTTACTTCTGAACAGGCCATGTGGATGACAAAGGAGGCCATTGTGCTTTTTTTAAACTATCTTAGCTATTTTTTATATACATATACATAAACATATACATAGTTTTTCTTTCAGTTTGTCACACAAGTGAAACAATCCGATGCTTACACATGTATGACTTATTTATTTCACTGATAAGTATGTTCTCAAGGCACATCCATTTAGGTATGAAAGTGTAAATCTTGTCTGAATGCCCAAAGGGAATCAGAGTAGAGGGAGGACCATGAAGTCCCTGCAAAGAAAGTCGTCTGGAGTGAAACAGTTTGGCAGAGCCAGTCAGATTTGGCAGCAGGTGAGGAAGGACCAAAGGTTTCCAAGTGTGCACCGCCTCCATTTCTATGTTTGCTCTTTCCCCAAAGGGTGCTCTGAAAAAAGTCTGAGGTTTCTGCTAAGAACTGTCACTTGAAGCTCAGCACTACCTCTGTGGGAACCCAGGGAACAGGAGAAGGTTCCTGGGAGGACGTGATCTGCAGAGGATGGTGGTGGTTCAGGTGGCTCCCACAGGAGACAGGCAACAGCTGCAGTGAGGCAGCGCAACCCTGAGCCAGAGGCTGCTGAGCTATGTGTTTTAGGGCCTAGCTATGAACAGACTACGGATATGAATTTCTACCTCTACAGAAAGGTAGAGTGGCACTGTCCTAGATTGCCGAACACCTGGAACAGTGCCCAGCACATGGTATGTACCCATTAAATGTTAGCATCGCTGTTTGAAAGCATTCTTGGAGATGGAATCCCTGGTGAGAAGAGGTGGAAGTGAAATCCAACGAAAAGACTAGATGGTTTGGGGTTGGACTATCAATGTGACCACTGTGCTCACTGAAGGATAAAAACAGGAGATATGTGAATGATACGCACAGGATCTGCTTTCTCCACCAGCTCTCGCACCAACTTGTTGGTCCCTAAGGCTGCTAGTTCTGAGACTGGGCCCAGAGAAACCACTGCTTTATACAAAACCCGTGAGCGACTCATCTGCCCACATGAAAGTGATGACTGTCCTTCTGATTTGTTAAAACAGCCAGTGCTGGGGTAGTGGAGGTGGAAGAATTTCTTAGAAGCCCTAAATATTCCCTGTGGCTTGCATTTGACAGGAGGGTGTGTGGTAGGACAGACCCTGCTTGGTTGCCTTCACCCTGATCTTTCGCCTGGTGGTTACTCACTTGAAGTCTACTGTACAGCAGTCAGCTCCCCTCTCCTTGCTGAAACCCCTTTCCTGCTGAGATCCTACTTGGTTTTCGTGGTTCACTGGAATAAGCTATAACATTTCCCAGGATTCTTTATTTACACATTACATTTGGTCATTATCCCATTCACATCCTGTAAGAGTTTACCTACCTTAGATTCTCTGTTTGCGTTGTATGTTTCTTGATAATAAGCACACATACATATGTCTTATTTATCATTTTATTCCCATGGGGTGGTATAATGTGTACTAAAACTAAAATGCAGTCTTGTGAAGTAGATTAGCTCATCATCCCCATTTAGCAGATGAGGAAACTGAGACTTTAAAAAGGTAAGTTTCTTGCTCAGGGTCACAGATCTGGTAGGTGATGGCACCAAGGTCCAAGCAATCCAGAGCCACAGCCTTACCTGTTATACTCTGCTGATTTTCTTGGTTGAAACCTAAATATTTGATGAATTGAATATGGTCAAGTTTACAGGTTTTGTTCTGAGCATTACTGTACATAGTTATTCCCACCATTTGGGGACGATAGACCATTTTCCCTTCTGACAAGACTATGTCCAAAAGACTGACTAAATCGGCATCTCCTGCCATTGCTTTTTTTTTTTTTTTTCAAGTTTCCAGAAAATTAAAAAGAAAGCATCTTATGGTGACAATGTTGCACTGTCCTTAGCACAGACGGGCTTCTTTGGGACTACAAGATGTATGAGTAATTCCTCAAGATATAAGCTCTCTGGCTTGCAAGATTTTGAAGAGGCTGTTTATGATTAGCACTTGGAAATGTTTCTTCTGCTTCCCCCCTGCTAACACTGCAGTTCCTCTAGCTGAGTAATTTTTCCTGGAGCATTAATATATAGGGTGTATTCATGTCTTATGAAAATATTCTAGTAATTCATTTCCTCTTTTCTGTTAAAGTCATTGAATTGAATCATGCTCTCAATGAAACTTTTAAAATCCATTAATGAAAACATTCATACCTTAAAAGAGATATCCATCTAAATTTAAATACTTATTGGGAAAACAGGAGAAATGATTAAACCTCCCTATGAAAATCAATCAAAATTGCCCCAAAGCCTTGTCTTGTCAATAATGTCACATACCAGCCACACTCACCCTCTCATCTGCTTTGGGGGCACTAAATTCAGTCAGCTGAGACCAAGCTACCGTGTAAGGAACAGATTAAACTAACATCCATCAAGGTGAAAGATAATTATTACTTGTGTCAGACAACACCTGTTTTTGCAGCATTCCTCAACTTAGTTAAACTGGAGACAGGCTAAACTTTCCACTGAATTTTCCATCTGACAGTTGCTCCAGGCAGTGTGTCTGCAGAACACCCTTGCGATGTTTACATTTTTGAGACAGATTAAAAATGTCATGTGTGAAATATAACCTGAAAATCTCACACTGCAATATATTAACATATATAAATACAGGACCTGAATGGGAGTCAAAATGGAGGGAAAGGCAAGCCCTCAGCTGCTTCTCAAGCAGGAATCTTTCATCATACATCTTTTATGAAGTTAAACATGCAGTTTGTCCAGAGATACTCCTCATCCTTCAAATCCTGTTGTGGTTGATCACTGCACACTTCACAGTTCTTGGACGATTCATCATTTCTCAACAGCTTGTGGTGTTTTCTTCCCAATGGGGAGCCAGAAGTCAGGTGCCATTTGGAAAATGTGAGCTCGGGGCCTTCTTGTCATAGTGTTGACTCCAGCCTATGATGACATTTGTACTTGAGAAAGGAATCTCTGACCTGGGGCAAAAACCTGCAATGGAGTGTTTTGTTCATTGAGAAATGATGCTGACTGTGGCTACTGCAGAAGTGCTAATGTCATTGCCAAGTACGGTTCCCGGGTTGTCCCTTGATGGAATACAGGGCAACAAAAAGTAGATGCTTCACCTGGGGCCCCTATTGTGCATGTTTGAGAGACAAAAGAAACGAGAATACACAGACTCCTTCCCTGTGGAAGGGTATATGCCTGCAGATTTTCTGGGTGTTAATCTTACCCTGAGTATTTGTGTTGATTTCAGGCACAATATCTTTTGACGCGCTCTAAATACAGGCTATGATGCAGCTGAAAGTGGAGGGGAATGAGGAGACGAGATTTTCATTTAATACGCATATAAACATTCAAAAACATTTAAAATACTTATTTTGGGGGGATTTCAGTAATGAATATATATTTGTAAAAATTCAATAGTTATCTTTAGCTTTTCATCCTCCACCTCCACTCACGTTCCAAAGACTTGAATCTGGACCCCTCTACTCCCTCCACCCCAACTTGGACCTGGACTGTTGTGGCAGCCCTCTATCCTCCATCCTCAATCCAATCTGTCTCGGTCTTCTGAGCACTAATAGTCCTTTGTCCCAGACACACATTAGAAGCCATCTCCTTTGTGTGGCTGCATTTCTTTCCCATATCAGTCTTCACAGTCTTTCTAACCTGGCTCCAACCCTTTTAAAGAATGATATCAGTTAAGATGCTTTTGACTGCAAATAATGAAAACTAGGATTCAAATATACAGAAAATATATTCTCTCACAGTTCTCATAGGGAATATTGCAGGTTGCTTGTTTCAAGGACTTGCTGCTATGCACCAAGAGCCAGGTTCTTTCTACCTCTCTGTCCCACTCTCCTTTGTGTGTTGCTTTCTTCCCAAGCTGGAAAGTAAGACGGCTAGAGCACTTACAAATAATATGGCCAGACCTGACAATGTCAAGATGAAGAGGAGGAAATGTACCTCAGAGTGCTCTCCCCTGCATACTTCCCTTCCTTACTCATGCACCGGGCTCCTATGCACTCTTGCATTATTTGTTGACAGTCAGTTTGTCCTCTTCCACCCTGAAGTGGGCAGTGTGTCAACTTCTGTCCAGGTACATGATTTCTTGGGGTAAGAGGATGGACCTGAGAAAAACTGGGGTGCTACAAAGAAGGAAGTGAAGTAGAGGGAACTAATACTAGATAAGTAAGCAACACTGTCCACTACCAAGTTTCCTGGCACATGAAATTTGCTGCTTCTCCAACTTGTCGTGCTCTACTCCACCTACCAGGGCCTTTGTGTTTGTCCTAAAGAATATCTTTGCTTCCATACTTTTCTCTGGACAACTCTTCTTCATCCTTCATGACTGTCAATTTCCTACTACCTCTGTAACAAATTATCACAAATTAAACAACACAAATTTATTATCTTATAATCTAGAGGTCGGGCATCTAAATGAGTGAGCTTGAATCAGGGTGTTAGTGGAGCTGCATTCCTTCTGGAGGTCCCTGTCCTTACCAGCTTCTAGAAGTTGCCTGCTTTCCTTGGCTCATGGCCACATCATCCTGAATCCTGTTTTTTCTTATCACATTTACTCTCTCTTGATTCACATTTTTTCTCCCTCTTAGAAAGAAGTACCTTTGTGACCATATTGAGTCATCTGGACAATAGAGAATAAGCTCGCATTTTAAGATCCTTAATTTAAGCACATCTGCAAAGTCCTTTTTGCCCTATAAGGTAACATTCACAGGTTCTAGAGATTAGGGCATGGACATCTTTGAGAGGCCATTATTTTACTTATTACAATGACCTAGCAAAATGCAACCTTTTCTGTGATACCTTTCCTGACTCCATTCCAGTAAGATCACCCTGGCAGAAATATAAAGAGATTAAGAAGGAAAAGGACATTTGCCAATGGTCTGAGTACCACTTTTTTGGCTGTTCATGTGGTATGTAGCAACCATCTCCTTCTGACCTGTTCTCTGTGCATGTTTCCTCACCTCCTTTTCTCTGTTTTTTGACCTGGCTTTGAACTTCCTTCAGGTCTGAGTCAAAGAGATTGCATACCCAACCCACTGTGGTTTCTGGAGGCCTTCACAAAAGGAAAGGAAGAGGAAATTCTACCCATGGGACAAAGAGTTAGCTTTATCTGCCCGTAGGTTATGATTTTTCTAGCGTGAACCATTCTCTTCTAACCATAAGCTGTCTTGGCCAGACCTGGGTGTTTTTGTATGGGCAAGTGTGGCTCGGGTTATGCCGGAATGCCCTGGTCTCTCACTCTCCGATTATTTATTGTGGACCTGTGAAAGACATGGTAGGCATCATTGCTGGGAAGCACAGAGTTTTCAAATATAAACTCTGAGACATGGAATATCCTTATTGAGTGATTTATTCACAAGTGTTCCTAAGAAAAACCAGAACAGGGAATGAATGGGTCAAGGAGGAAGGAAATCAATAAGGGTGCAGTCCCAGGGAAGTTAATTTTGGCTTGGTACCCTCAGGAGCTCCAAGACATGTAGGTCACAACTCAGACTGTCCTGCCTAGGGGCAACTATCATTGGGTTGTCTCCAGGGAGACACAAATGCCTAGGAACTTCTGGCTCTCCTGGGTACTCAGAGAAAGGAACTATAATGATATGAAGTGAGCCTGCCACTAAAAGGTACAGGTTCTGTTGGGAATGAGAGGCCACTAGTTGCCAGTGGCCTGGAAAATGGGGTCAGGATCTGAGCAGGTCTAGGCAGAGCACTGACATTCTCTGCAACACCAGGAAAGGCCCTGTGCTCAGGCATTTCCTTTTCTTATGGGGCCTCATCAGGTTCACACTAGCTGATTACTTAATCTCACGCTCAGTCAGGGTTCTGCAAAAACACTTGGCCTCTGCTGAAAGCGGACCTTCCCAAGGGCAGACATCCTGAAATGTGGGCTTCAGGTCATACTGTGCTTCTTCTTTGGTTATCCAGGCTTTGGAGTCCTGAAAGAAGCCCACTTCCTTTCAGAACTCTACAATTTCTTATTTCCTATTAAGACTCCACCTTCTGCTAAAAATTGTTTCCTTGCCTGAAGGTCATGGTTGTGTGTATTTGTCTCCAAGGGAGGCTGGGCCATGGCCAGTCTGCATTCTAGGTAGATAGTTTCACCTAAAGATTCTAGCTCCCTCTTCCTGAGATGCCATAGTCATCAACACTGCAGTCATTTCCTTGGGTATTAACAAAGACTGCTGCCCACTCAGGTAACATGTATGAGGACCCACCAAAAATGCCTCATTGCTTTAAAAATGCAATCATCTGCTTAGATTTTGATAGAGATTGAGGTGAATCTATAGATAAGTTTATGGAGAATAAATATTTTGATATTTGTCCAGTTCACATACATAGTCTCTTTCCACTTATTTAGATTGTAGCTGAGTATATTTGATCAGTTTTTATAGCTTTTAGGATACAGATAATGAGTACATTTTGGTAGATTTATATAGTAATGTTACTTTAAGCTTTTTTGTGATGTTGTAACTTGTGCCTTTACAATTTTACTTTTGAATAGTTCATTGCTTGCATATAGGCCAACACTAGATTTCTGTATATGGCTTTGTGACCTTGTACCATGACCTTGCTAAACTTGCTTGTCTGTTCTTTTTATTTTTATGTAGATTCTTTGTAAGTAATCTATAATCTACATAAAAATAAAATATTTTAATAATAAAAAAGCAAAAAATAAAAATGCAATCATGACTTTAGTCTGCTTAAACTGATAAATGAATAGTAGTAATAACAGTTAATATTTGAGTACTATGTCATCCATTTTATATGCAATATTTTACTTCATTCTTTTTTTTTAAGAGAAAATAGATACAGAAGATAGAAACAAAAAGCAAAAAAGACAGACAAACAACAGATCTGATACAATAACATTGTAGGTTTACACACTGAGGTGGTTGAAGTTTGACAGTAGTTACAATATTGCGTATCTTTACCTTCATAGGGGTTGATCATATTGACAGATATAGACATGTAAGATTTATCAATTCAGGAATATTAACTTTTCTTTTTCAATAGCTAATGTATTTAGTAATACAGTTTTTTTAACTGTCTTATTTATGCATATTTATAAATTTATGTTTTTTTCCTTTTCCCTTCCTTCCTTCCTTTCCCCTTAGAATACCTCTTGTTATCATTGAAATAACTACCCATAACATCAGGTCTAATATAATCAAGTGAAATAGTTCAGAGTGAAACCAATAAAGGATAAAAGAATGGTCGTACATAAGAGAAACAAAAAACTAAAAGGATTAACAAACAACAACAACATATCTGATACTGTAAAATTATAGGTTTAGGAATTTAGATGGTTGGAATTTTACAGTAGTTGCAACGTTGTATATCGTTACCATTAAGGGGGCTGTTCAGATTGACAGGTAAAGACATGTAGGATTGATCTGATCATATGAATATCAACTGTTCTCTCTCACCAGTTAATGCATTTAGTAATATAGACTTAAACTATCTTATGAATACCCTCATATAAAACTATGTCTTTTTTCCATACCTTCCTTCCTCAGTTCCCCTTGTAATACCTCTTATTATCTTCAAACTAAATGCCCTTACCAATTGGCCAAATATAGTCAAACAAAATAGTACTGAATAAAACCAATAATAAATTTACTTCATTCTTTATCTTTCAACAATCTAACAAGGTAAGAACCAGCATTGTGAGCCTGGCGTGGTGGCGCATGCCTTTAATCCCAGCACTTGGGAGGCTGAGGTAGGAGGAGTGTTGTGAGTTCGAGGCCGGCTTGGGCTACAACGTGAGCGCAAGGCCGGCCTGAGCTACATAGTGCGACCCTGCCTCAAAAAACCAGGGCCAGGAGTTTGGCTAAGTGGCTTAAGCACCTGCCCTGGCAGTTGCAAAGTTGTGAGTTTGATCCCCAGTGCCACACACAAAAAAAAAAAAAAAAAAAAAAAAAAAAAAAAGAACCAGCATTGTTACCATTTTACTCTGGGAAAGTTGAGATTAAGAGAGATTAAGATAATGTACGAAGGTTGCAGAGCTGAGACTTGAACCCATGTCGGTCCGAATCTGTAACACCCTGCTCTAGAATCTTGCCTATGTTGACCTTTATCTTTCAGTAAGACACAGAGGGTCTCCTCAGAGTTGAGGACACTGAACAATGATGAATCTGGCAAATAAGAGTGTTTTTTTCAAAACTCTAGATTCCAATCATGTTTAATCACCCAATGTATTAGATTCCTTCTCAAAAAGTAAGTAGAAAATGGACTCTTTTACCAAATCCCTTTCAGATGTGTTGGCCAGCAAAGCAATCTTCATCACCCCAAAGTGAGTCACTATACAAACCAGTTTCATTTCTGTTGTGCTTTTCTGGGAGAGGGGCTTAGACCCTCCACATTGGTTCTTAGTACAAGTGCTTTCCTGGAAGCCCCACCCAGTATCTGCTGCTTTTGTCTCTTTAGCCAGAACAATATCAAATGACTACATCCCCATAGCTGCAAAAAAGGCTAAGAAAAAAGTTTGTGTGTGTGTGGTTTTTTTTTTTTTTTTTTTTTTTTTTAACCTTAGTTCTCCCATCAAAACCAGTGTTTCTTTAGAAAGAAGAGGATAATGGGTACTGGCTAAACAGCCAATCTTGTCTGATGCAACCTACTACTTTTCCCCTCTCCATTCTTTAATTGAGTTCATGGACATGATTTCACCCAACCTTGGGTCAGTATTCTAAACTCCTTTGCATTTGCTTTATGAGTGTGCTGTCCTGTCTCAAAACGTCCAAACTCAATATATCTTCAAAAGACTCTATTTTCTCGCCAAATTTGCTCCTTCTGTGTTTTATATCTATGCGAATGCCACTACTGTCCACCCTCAAATTTCAACCAAAACTATAGGTGTCCTACTTGTTTATTTCTCAGTCTCCCTACCAGTCCCCAAGCTTGTGATTTTGATTTTCATTTCTCTGATCTCTGCTTTTCTATCCCTTTCTTCCTCTCTCCAGTAGTATATGAAAAGTGCGATATATCATAATCCAGTAAGGCTTTTGTTAGGATTAGAAAGATGGTTCAGTTTTAGGAAAACTATTAGTAAATCTATTATCATATTACCAAATTAAAGGGAAAAACATAGGATAAGAGATTAAGAAAATCACTTACTAAAATGAATATTTTTTCCTGTTGTGAGAAATGAACAAGATTAAAGTACTTAGGAATGAGTTTAGTCAAAGAGGTATCAGATATTTACACTGTAAACTACAAACCATTGGTGAAAGAAATTAACATCCTTATTAATTGGAAAGCCATTCAGTGATCATGGATACAATAACAACCAAGCCATCATTATCAAAATCTCATATCCATTTTCTTTTGCAGAAGTGGAAAATCTGACCCTAAAATTCACGTGGACCTGCAAGAGATTTTTAATAGTCAAAACAGTGTTGAAAGAAAAGAACGATATTGGAGGGATCATATTTCCTAATTTCAAAACATTATAAAGTGACAATGATCAACACTGAAATAAAGATACAAATATAGATAAAAGGAATAGAATTGACAGTTGTCTTAGCTTGGGCTGCCATGTACAATACCATAAAGTGGGTTGATTGAATTCAAAGATCAAGGTTTTGATCTGTCCCCAGTAGAGCTTCTTTTCCTGGCTTGGGGATGGGCGCTCTTCCTTTTCTCATAAGTCCGCAAATTCTATCATGGGGGCCTCACCCTTATGACTACTCTAACTCAATTACTTCTCCAAATACTATTACACTGGAGAATAGGGCTTTAACATACAAATATTTGACCCATTACAAGAGTCCTGAAATAAACCTAACATTTATATCAATCTATCTTTGACAAAGATGCTAGTTACTCAATGGAGAAAAAATGGTCCCTTGGATAGATGGTTCTGGGTCAAGATATCTATAGGTAGAAGAATAAAGTTGGACCCTTACACAAATTAATCCAAAATTCCTACATATACAAGTTAAAGCCATAAATCTCTTGGAATAAAATTTAGGAGTACATTTCATGGCCTTGGATTTATTAAGAATTTTTCAGTATGATATCAAAAGCATAAATAGTGAAAGAAAAAAATAGATAAAGTGAAGTTAATGAAGATTTTAAAAAATGTGCCTCAAAGGACACTATCAAGCGAGTGAAAGACAGCCCACCAAGAGAGGAAATATTTGCAGATTTTTATAATCTAACAAGAGTCTAGTATACAGAATATATAAATAACATTTGTAACAGAATAACGAAAACAACACAAGAATGGGCAAATGACTGAATAGACTTTTTTTTTTTTTTTTTGCGGCACCAGGGATCGAACTCACAGCCTCCCGCCTGCCAGACAGGCGCTTAAGCTGCTGAGCCAAACTCCTGGCCCTGGTTTTTTGAGGCAGGGTTGCACTATGTAGCTCAGGCCGGCCTTGCGCTCATGTTGTAGCCCAAGCCGGCCTCGAACTCACAATGCTCCGCCTACCTCAGCCTCCCGAGTGCTGGGATTAAAGGCATGCGCCACCACGCCCGGCTTCTGAATAGACATTTATACAAAAAAGATATACTCATGACTGATAAGTCTATAAAATGATGCTCAACGTCATCAAGAAAATGCAGCTAATAGCACAGTATACTGCTTCACACCCACTAGGATAGCTATGATTAAAAATAAGCAAAACAAAAATTGGTTGTGCTGGTGCAAATCTTGGCCACTCATGCAACTGAGACAGGAGGATCACAAGTTTGAGTCTAGTCTGGGCAACTTAGAGAAAAATAAAAAGAACGGGGGTTGTAGCTCTAGGTTAGAGTGCTTATCTAGCAGGCATGATGCCATGGATTCAATTCCCAATACTGAACTACAATATACTGCAAAGTAAGCAAACAAAGATAAGTTTTGGCAAGTATGTAAAAAAATGAAACTTTTGTACATTGCTAGTGGCAATATAAAATGGTACAGATAGTGTATAAAATAGTTTAATAGTTCCAATAATTTAAATATAGAATTACTATGTTATCTAACAATCATATTCCTGGTATATACCTGAAAGAATTGAAAAAGGTGTTCAGACAAAAATTTGTACCTTAATTTTCATAGTAACACTATGATAATAGCCAAGAGATAGAAACAAAACAACATATCCATCAACCAACATCTGAATAAACAAAATGCATTATATCTAGATAGTAGAATGTCATTCAGCATAAAAGGAATAAAGTGAGTACACATACTACAAGATAGATGAATCTTGACCATTTTACACTAAATGAAAGAAACAAGATAAAAAGACAACATATTGTATGATTTCACTTCCAAAATATGAAAATGCATGCAGACATAAAATAGATTAATGGCTTCAAGGACTGGGGATAGAAGAAAATGGTACTGCTTATGTTATGTGTACTTTACAAACACACACACACGTACACACACAGACACACAACCCACAGTAAGTAAAATAGAATGATGCTAAATTCATCAACCTATGACATCTGCTATAAACCTATACTATAATTTTAAATGATAAAGCATTAGGAGCCCTCTCACTAACTAGGAATAAACAAGGGTACCTATATCATCCTGATTGTCAACATTGGACTAAAAGTCCTATATTTTGTGCTGTGACAAGAAATAGAAAATTCATTTTTGTCCTTAATACCCTGGAAATTTTGATGGTCTTCCATGTAAAGGTAATACTTAAAGCATTCAGCATAGGTAAAGCCTAAAGGAGATACTGAAGTGAAAGAAGTCAACTCTTAACTTTGAGTAACTTTGCTATGTATGTGGGGGGGGGAGGGTGAAGAATGGAGAATTAGAATCAGAATGGACAGAGAAGACAAACCTAACATGCTACCATGGAAGCCAAGGTGGAAGTGTGTGGAGAGTTTTGGGGAGAAGGAGGTGATTGGGACATAATTTCTATGGGAAGACTGAAGGGAACAAAAGCTGAAAACGCCAGTTTCTTTGTTCACTACAGGCTATTGGTGACCTTTGAGACTATGGCCTCAGTGGAAAGAGTAGCAGCTGCTGGAGGGAGAGATGGAGGAAGCAGAAGCGGTGCACTGGTTGTTCCTTTGATGAGCTGTGTGGTGACTGTTCAACAGTGGTGTGGTGCCTGGAAGACTTTATTGGGAGTGATGGATTTTTTTTCTATCAGCTTTATTAACCATCATAAAACGACTCCACAAAATAATCAAAGTAAAAATTATACTCTTCAGAAAGATCTGCAGCTCACCCTTCTAACTAGAACATTATCATCAAATTAGTCTTGGTGGAAAGTGAAACCTTGGCGCACTTCTGTTGAGGAATCATTTTAGTCAAGTTGTTTAAGTATGAGCCCTTAACATCTCTGTCAAGACACACTCTGTGGTTTTGGCTCTAAATTGCTCTCTGGGCTCAGTAATGAATCCCCTGTTGCTGGAGAACTATGAGAAAAGCAAAGCCCAAGCAAAAGTCAGCTGGAGGCAAGGTATAACTTCCAAAGTGGTTTCCTTTCATCTTTCCGTGTGATCTAATGGACACTGCCTGCCATTTGCATATTCTCTTTCATTGTTTTGGAGGAGGAACAGGTACATTCTTCTATTAATAGATTAAATTACTTTATCAAACTGAACTATGCTGCTTGTAAAGTGCCCACCAACAACCACCCTAGGTAGCTTACTGAATTCTGTACTCTGTGTCTGCTGCAATGCTATGTGCTGATTTGTAGAATTCACTGGTAATGCTTTTGGCCCAAATGTCAGTTGCAATGTGTGGTCACAAGAGAGAAGATCGTGATGACTCCTTTTGGTAAAGAAGTATTGTGGCCATCTTTTATATAGTAGGTAAAAATTTGATTCAATGAATTAGTGTATATCTGGATTGAAGTCTGCAATGACTAACAGTGGATAAAACAATCCCAATCTTGTTTCTTTCCAAGAAATGCATATATATTTACATTTTGACTATGTCAGAACCCACCTGTAGAGTATTCTACCAGTTTCTTCCTTACTGCAACTATCAAAAAATTCATACTTTTCTAGATAATGCTCAAGTTATTACCTTCATCTTGGCTTCGCTAGTGTTTCCATACTGGGGTGATCTTTCTCCTCCTTGTGTATTTTACTTTTCAGGTATATGTGTTTTGATGATGACATTAGTGCTGTTGCCTCCATTGGACTGAGAGCCTTTCTGAGAATAGAAACAAGATCCCAAAGCCTAGCTCTTGGGGTAGCATTTTGTTGCCCAGAAACCATTCGTTGGATTGAATTGAACTAAACCACTGATATGAAAATATATCCAAAAAGCCCTGGAGGTACCAGGGAAGTATGGAGTAGGTCTTAAATTCTCCAGGAAAAGCAAAAAGATCTTCTTGACAGAGAAAGGAGTGCATAAGTATGGAGAAATAAAACATCATGCTTACTTGGAAGAGGTGTGGGAAATTCAGTGTGATGGGAATATAGAGATGAATCTGGAGAAGATGTTTGATTCTGATGATCTGTGTCTAAAGAAATGCAGGGTTAAATTAATGGAGGCCAAACAGGTTTTGGGCAAGAGAATAATATAGTAAGACTTATTTCTCAAAATGGTGACTTTAGGGCATTGGAGTATGGCTCAGAGGTACTTAGCATGCACAAGGGACTGATACAGTCCTTAGCACACACACATAAAAGTTAACTCTAGAATTCTGTTGTAAGCTATGAACTTTCAGTGATAGTGATTTGTCAGTGTCAGCTCTTCAGTTACAACACATGCACTATTCTTGTGGGAGTGTTGATAATGGGAGTGGCCATGCACACGTGAGCAGGGGTAAATGGGAGATTTCTGTACCTCCCTTTCAATTTTATCATGTCCCTAAAACTGCTCTAAATAGCATCTCTTAAAAAGAGGTAATTCCAGCAATAGTGGGCTTCCAATGGGTGGCCTTCTTAAGTTTATTTTCTTTGTGTCTTCCAGAGGTAGAAAGAGCTGAATTTTGCACTGGGCATTTTAACTGTTGCTTGTCACAGTTCTGGCAAATCACACTGCATTGAGGCATATTATTCTGACCAGAAAACTAGTGAAAAAGAAGATCTTAGTGGGGAATCTGAAGTTTGAGCCTAGAAAAATAGATGACATGTTTTCAGAGGGAAGTATTAGACTGGACAAATAGGAATCCAGAAGGACAAGGTTAGGTCCAGCAACCACCTGGCCGAGAGACAGCGGAGAGTTGGATGAGATGGGACGTAGGCAAGAATATCTGTGAGACTGGGATGTCCTACAAGAAACTAGAGAAGTCTCTTTCAAGATTACAGAACGAGGTTATTTATGTTGCTTCTAAGGGAATTCTTGAAAAAACAATGTGGTACAGTGTGGTGTGGATGTTTCAATAAATGATATTTGTTTTTAACCTTTTCTCCTCTGTGACCCAGCCGTGTTCTTTGGATGAGTTTCATAATATCTCCAGCTTTCAATTTCCTTATCTATTAAATGAGGATAATGGCCTCTCACAAGTAGGATTATTGTGAGAAATGGAACATAGATATGTAAAACTGTAAAAATTTCTGGAAGTAATATAGGAATTAATTATCCTTAAGTTTTATTTTAAAATTTTGACTTTCCTAAGGGAGAAAGATGTATTGAAGTCTCTTGTCTGTATAATTGGCATATTGTTCACTTAGGAAAGGCTGCTCCTTTGCCAATCTGAGCTTCCTGCAGTGGGTGGGTCAGGGTTCTCATGCTACCTCTTGCCTGTCAAGGATGTTCCCAGTGGTTCTGTTTCCTGCATGGGCTATGCAATGTGAGGAGGTCTCCACAGATGGTGTGGCTGTGGGAGGCCTGGCCTTTGGTTTCATGTGTGCCCAGTGTCTGTTGAGGCTGTTCCTGTTTGTGGCTTGGCTTCTCTGTTTCCCATTCTGCCTGTGAGGAGCCACACTGTCTGTTGTATAAGCCAAGCCTGTCTGCTACTGCTGGTCCCTGGGAATCAGCCACTTCCTTCCTCTGGGGAAGCGTTTCATCACAGTATGGATGACAACTACTGGGAAACTCATTCCTGCCTGGAATAAGGTGGTAGCTTTCAAGGCAGCAACATGAGAAAACAAACTGTGAGCTGAAAGTTCCATGGTGAGTCTACTGAATGCTTCTCCCCAGCCCTGCCATGGTGGATACCCATAGGTGGACAGGTAGTGTGAGAGAACTTCATGTCACTGTGAAGTCCTTGGAAAAGACAGCTTTTGACCAGGACACTTGCTATGGGGTAACAATTTGCTGACCAAATTCAATTCACTTGAAAGTTGGGTGAAAAAATAAAATAAGTGTAGGGGACAAAATTCTCAATAGGGAGAAACTTTCTTTGCTTAAGAAGATACCTCAGTAAGCCTCTCTAGCCAAGGAACTAGATCCTGAGAACACAGGTTAGCAAAGTGATAGAACGAACATGACATCCAAATACAGTAATCAGTTTCAAGGGACAGATCGATGGATGCAGAAGAGAGAGCATGGTAATTGCAAAGCAACAGAGAGAAGCAATGGAGTAAGTTTTCAGGAGACCTTTTAAGAATAGGGAATAGCCAATATTCAATTTAAGTTTTGAGTCATAGTATTTGGTCTGTGTTGGCGAATGTTCTGTGTACACTTAAAAAGAATGTGTATTCTGCAATTGTTCAGTGCCCTATAAATGTCAGTTAGGCCAAGTTATTTAATAATGCTGTTTAAATCTTTCATATTGATACTATGCCTTCTTGTTCTGTTGATTACAGAAAAGAGTTACTATTCTAAACCCAGTGTTGGAGTCATCTATTTCTCCCTTTAATTTTGCCAGTTTTTCTTCTTATATTTTGAAGCTCCATTACTAGATACACGTAAAGTTTAGATTTTTTCATTTTCTCCATTAACTATTGTAGAGTGACTTTCTTTATCTTGGTAACTTTTTTCATCTTGAAGTATTCTTTATATGATACTAGCATGCTTAGGTTTGCACAATGCATCTTTTCTCATCCTTGTTTCAACCATTCTGTGCCTTTAAATTTAATGCATGTTTTTTGTAAGTGACACCCTTTTGAATCTGACAATCTGTGACTTTTAACCGAAATATCTATACACTTATAGTTAGTAAAATTATTGATATGCTTTGGTTCAACTCTATAATCTTGCTGTCTATTTTCCATTTGTTGCCCCTGTTCTTTCTTTGTTACTAATTTTCTTTCATCTTTGAAGTTAAACTAAAAAAAAATAATTTATTGTTCCATCTATTTCTTATCTTGAAGTTTTAGCAGTTTTTGTTTCATGGATTGTTCCAAGCAGTATATTATGCAGCTTCATCCTAAAAAATCTATCTCAAATTAATAAATTCCACTACTTGGCATGTAATTCAAGAAACTTGCCATAGAACTTGATTTTGTTTCCACCTCCCATTCTTTGTACAATTTTTTCATCTATTTTTCTATATATGTTGTAAAACATACAGTAAATTGTTATTTTTGTTTTAAAGAATCAATTGCCTCTAAAGGGATTTAAGAACTGGAAGAAAATAGTCTTTTATATTTTTCCACCTTTCCAGTGCTTTTCATTCTGTCTTGTAGGTCTATATTTCTATTTTATGTAATTTTCCTTCATCGGTAATCATTCTGTTAGCATTTTTTACAGTGAAATTCTGTTGGTTATGAATTTTCCGTTTTCTTTTATCTGAAAATGTCTTGATTTTATGTTAATTTTAAAGAGGACTTTTTTCTAATGTAAACCATTTTGAAGATAACGATACGCAATATTGCAACCATTGTCAAGTTTCTATCATCCTGTTTTGTAAACCTGTAATGTTACTTTTGTGCATTTATTCTAGTCATTTGTTTGTCTCTTGCTTTTTGTCTTTGTTATATATGTCTTTTTTTCTCTTAAATAAATAAAAAAGAGGACTTTTTTCTAGATAAAGAATTTTAGATTGACAGTTTTTTTCCTTATTTATTTTCCCCAGCACTTTAAAAAGAGTATTCTATTTTTCCCTTTGAAATCCATTATTTTCATGATGCTGTCATTCATATAGATGTCTCTCTCTGACACATTTTTTTCTCTATTTTTCAAATATTACTTTGAAAAAAACATCACTTTGGTTTTTAGCAGCTTTACTATGATGTTTCTAGGTGCAGCTTTCCTTAAGTGTATTCTGCTGGGGTTCCTTTGTGTCTTGGGCCTGTAAATTAATCAAATAAGAACGAATTTAATATTTCTTCAGATTTTTTCTTATCCAGTCCCTGTTTTCTCACTTTTTGGGATTCCAATTACCTGTGGGTTCGGCCAGTTGATACTTTTCCAGGGGTCATTATGGCTTTATTCTTTTCTTTTTTTCAACCTTTTTGTTATTCAGTTTGCATAATTTTCATAACTGATTAACAAGTTCATGGATCTTTTCTTTCTGTGTTGCCAAATATGTTGGGAATTATGAATGATTTTTTATTTCAAATATTATTTTCCAGTTCTGGGAGTTCTATTTGAGTCTGTTTTAGAGGTACCATGTCTTTCGTGAAATTACCTGTTCATTCACTCATTATATTCATCTTTCCCTATAAATTCTGTAACATACATGTTACAGCTGTTTTAAAATTACCTATTAATTCCAAAAGTTTGTTACCTCTGGATTTGTTTCTTTTGACTGCTTTCCCCTCTCCATGTCTTAATCACATTTTCCTGCTCTTTCAAACATCTAATAATTTTTTCTTGACAGTAATATATCATGGAGAGTCTGGGTTCTGCTTTCTTTCTGGAAAGAGTATTGAGTTCAGTTCTGGCAGGCAGATCAGCTCAATCTTGTGAAGGCTTGGCTTGTACTCTTCCAGAGCAGGTACATTTGGATTTGTTTCTAGGACATATCCTTTAGTATGGAGATTGATTCTTGCACCTAAGGATTGGAGTTAATCTTAACATATGGCCATTCTGAGTTTCAGTGGGAAGTTTGCAGGATTTAACAACTTTTGGTTGCCTTTTGGAACTTGAACTCCAAACTCCAGATCCCTAGTATGAGTAGTTCCTTAGGTTTTTCAGTCTTTCAGTTGTTGCTCTTGACTCCTTGTGTTCTTCCTTATGGATGCATGGCTCAGGGGTTAGTCAAGGATTTGAGACATTATATGGAAAATTTGAGATTCTTCTTCTATGATTCACTGTTTTTGGAATTTCTCCCTTCATTTTGCAGCTATTGTGATATCACTGGATTCCAAACCTCAAGTCCTTAACCTGATAAAGCTGATGCCTTCTGTTTGTGCTTCATCTGTCCTGCACTGTATGGTGAGGTATGCCTTCAAACAAATATCTATATAAAAGTACACTTTCATTCCAGTTTCCTTCTTTAAGAATCTACCTTTACAAGTTGACACTAGTTTTGGTGATTTGAAACTTTTACTTTATTTTATCCAGTGTTTATAATTATTGATAAAAAGGTTTGACCAATATAGTGATTCTGTCATTAGAAGTCTGAAGTTCTGGAGTAAACTTTTTTGACTTGAAGTAAAGTTTTTGAGATAAAGATTTTTAGAGAAAATGGTTTATTTTGAGGGTAATTTCTAGAAATACTTTTAGGAAAGTACAAAAGAAAGACCTGGAAAACAACAGAAGTTGTATTAAATTATGAGCTACAACTGGAGCTCAAGCATGCTGCAGAATTCTGAGACAATGGGACCATATATAAGTTATCCCAACCAAATACAGGGAGAAGTATGTATCCGCCAGCTATCTGTATTTATCCAGTACTGCTGATGGTATTTATCCACCAGTATCTTGCTAAAATGATTCTTAGATACATTTTCCCCAGAATTTTTTGTCCTCAGCCAGACAGTTACATGATGGTCTCCTCTTCTTCCTCTTCTTTCACCATTTAATTCATACATTTGCTGGTATATCATTTTTTTCTTCCACCAGTTTAATGTCTTGGGTGAGATCAAAAAGATTGTTTGAATTGTAACAGCTATAAACTGCTATAAACCCCTCAGATTGTAATGGAAACTCACAAATATCTGGTGAAAGAATGAATAAATGAAAGGTTGAATAAGTGTAGCAAAATTTGCAAGTAAAATAAGTAGCAACTACAAAAATCAAGGGGGAAGCAACCTAAGTGCCCATTAGTAGATAAAAGGATGAACAAAAGACTATATAATTATATAATATAATATAATATAATAAGATATTATTAACACTTACAAAGGAAAGAAATTCTGACACATGTAAAATGGATGAACCTTAAAATCATTATGCAAGGTGAAACAAGCTGATCACAAAGAGACAAATATTACAGAATTTCACTTATATAAATTACTTAGAGTTGTCAAATTCATAGAGACAGAAAGTTGAATAGTGTTTGGAATAAGTTGGAGAGAGTTGAGGATGGGGAATTAGTGTTAAATAGGCATCGAGTTTTCTGGGGACAAGAGGAAGGAGTTCTGGAGAAGGACAGAAGTTATGGTTGCCCACACAACTAAATACCTAGAAATAGCTGAAAAGGTAAAGTTTATTGTACATATTTGGCCATAATTAAAAAAAAAAAACACTGGGCATGGTGGCACAAGGTTTTTGTTTATTTATTTTTAAAAATTTATTTTAAAGAGATAGGCTTCCAGGAAGATGGCAGAACAGTAAGCAGCAGAGTAAGCAGCCTCTCTGAGAGATACAGTCCAGATGCTAGAAAATAGCATCATGGGAAAGACAAGAAGGAAGGAAATGGGTCCCCTGGACCCAGGAAGAATCTAAAGTGAGAACTGAAGCCCACAGAAAGAGTAAGAAGAAAATCTTAAACAAAGAAGGAGGTGGTAGCTGGTGGCATTTTTGCCTGGAGCCAGACCCACTGTGAGAGAGGAGCTGTTGGAACCTGGGGACACACAATCAAGGTGATGTGATGGCTGGTGACCCTGGAGGTCTCTGTAGAGAGAGGCAGCATTGGAGGGGAGCAGCAGTGGAGGGGAGTGGCGGACCTGGAAGACTGCACTGGCTGGTGGTGAATGCAGAGGACTCAGTCCTCCCATGAGAGACAGCGATTGGCTGGGAACCAATTTGGAGTCAGGCTGGATAAACCCAGAACCAGAACGGCTACCAGCTTCCTCCAGCAGCTCCTAGCTGAGCATAGACCCGTGCAAATTGCTTGGACTGAGCCCTGCCCCCACACACATTCTAGTGTCCACTGCGGAGGTTCCCTGCCAGTAGCCAGCTAGGTCTGGAGATGGTGGTTGGCCCTGCCCCTGTGCACACTCTGGGGCCAGTAGTGGAGGCTCCCTGCCACTGTCCAGGCCAGGTCTGCAGGAGGAGGCCAGCCCCACCACTGTGTGCACTCCACCAGCCATCAGGGAGCCAACATAGGCTGGGAAAAGCAGCAGATAACCTTGCACCTGCATACCCAATGGCCACCATCAGATACCCATAGCCAGCACTGGCTAGAAGAACCAAACAGTCTCGCTGCAAAGAAATTGTAGCCAATGTGGGAAGTGCCTGGGAATTCAGTACCCACTTATCCAGAAGAACCCAGTAATATGTCAAGATGACGAAGCAAAAGGCAGTCTGCAATCCAACCAGAGTGAGTCCAGGAGATGCAAACATGGAAGAGATCGGAAGTTGCACACCTGAAGTTTCTGAAGTGATGGCAACTGAAGAAAAGAAACAACTTCATGAGGCTATAAAAGAAATGAGAACAGAAATACTAACTCAGGTAAAAGAAGAAATGAAAAACATAATAAAAGAATTGCTAAACATCTCTAAGGAAGACATAGAAAAAAATGGAGCATACAAAAATGAGGGAAACCGTGAATGAACAATACAAAACAGGTTTAGAATACATGAAACAGATTCAAAGAGATACCCAGGAAATTAAAAACTCAATTTAAAACTGGCAAAACCACTTGAAAGAAACTAAAGATAGACTTTCAAACCTTGAAAACAGGTTTGCAGCTTGTGATTTGAAAGGAAAGATCTCTTAAAAATAACATGGAACCTGGAAGTAACAATTCAATGGCTACAAGACAACCCAAAGAAACATAACTTAAGAATAATAGGTGTGAGTGAAAAAACAGGGGTCAACACAAATGACATTAAAGTTTTATTTATAATATCAGAAAACTTCCCAAGCATGAGAAAAGGAAGTGACATTCAGATAAGTGAAACATACAGAACTCCAACTAGCCATAACCAAAATAAATCTACATCCAGACATATAATAATGAAGATCCTAGAAATTCAACACAAGAACAGAATGTTAAAAGCCATTAGAGAAGAGAAACAGATCACCTATAAAGGAAAACCCATCAGAATCAAGACAGGCTTCTCAACACAAACCATCACATCAAGAAGAGCTTTGAGTGAAGTATTTCAAGTCCTGAACCAACCAAGATTGATGTACCCTGCAAAACTATCTTTCAAAATCATTGGAGAAACAAGATACTTCTATGACAAAGAAAAACTTAAGATATTCATGACCACCAAACCAACCCTACAAAGAATACTGGAGGACATTCTAGAGAGAGATAAAAATGAAACAGTGGCAGAGGGGTATCAGTGAGTGGGGCAGACAATTGAATGGAGAGGAAAAGTAAGCAGCCAACAGTAGGAAAATAGCATGGCAGAGACAAGGCAGTGCATATTGGCCATAAACCTTAATATAGATGGTCTCAATTCACCAATAAAAAGAAACACAGGCAGAGTGGATCAGAAGACAGGATCCACCTATATGCTTTATATAAGAAACACACTTAAGTCAAAAGGGATTTCATAGACTGAAAGTCAGAGGAGAGCGATTAATGCTCTATGTGACAGGGAACCAGAAAGAAGTGGGGGTAGCCTGCCCATTAGCTGCAGAGTGGACAAGAAAGACATGGCATTTTTACACAATGGAAAGCTACTCAGCTGTAAAGAAAGATAACCTTGAGACTCTTGTAGGTAAATAGATATAACTTGAGATCATGCTCATGGATGAAATGATTTAGAGTCACATGGGTAAACATCATGTTGGCTCCCTAGTATAAAAAACTGAAGGAGTTAGTGGGATTCAAAATACACAATACATATTGTGAAAGTGAAAGGGGAGGAAATGTAAAAAAGGGAAGGCAGTGGCCATTGTTAATCTATTATCATGATTTGAATCCCATGTTGTTTTCATTGTTCTGTTCAGTTTGGTTTTATTCTGTTTCAGTCTGTCTAATCTTATTGTATTTGATGGCATGGACAGCTATTTCAAAGATAACAAAATACATTAAGGTAGCTATTATTGATTTCCTATTACCTTGTTTTGAAGGCCTGTATTGCTTTCATTGTTTTGCTTTGAGTGATCTTATTCTATTTTGATTTGTTTCATTGTATTATATCTGATGATATACGCAACTACTTAGAAGATAACAAGAGGCATTATGGTAACTACTGTTGTTTTACTATTGTTCTGAAGTCCTGTATTGCTTCCATTGTTTTCTTTTTATTGGTTTTATTCTGTACTATTTTGTCTGGTTTTATTATGCCTGATGGTATGGACAGTTATTTTGAAGATAACAAGAGGCATTATGGTAGCCATTATTGATTTTCTTTTACCATTTTTTGAAGTCATGTACCATGTTTATTGTTTTGCTTTGATTGACTCTATTCTGTTTTATTTCATTTGGTTTTATTCTCTTCAAAATAAAAAAATAAAAAAATTATTTTAAAGAGATAAAAAAGGGAAAAATAAAAAAGCAAACAACAACAAAACCAAAATGACAATAGCAACAAAACAACAACAAAACAATAGTGATATAGAATTTTAAAACAAGATGATAGGAATTTAACAATTGTTCTCATATTGCATATTATTATCTTCAAAATAGTAGCTCAGATTACCAGATACAAGCATACAAAATTAATCAAACATTATGAGTGCTAACTGTTCCTTTCCAAGAACTAAGAGTTAGCAATATGATTAACTTTGCTATCTTGTGTTTATATAAGTTTTTTCCTTTTTCTCTCCTTCTTTTCTTTTTTCCCCATCACAGTTGTTCTTTCCCTTTGAGCAGTTTCTTTCTCTTTCACTGTATCTATTGTAACTTTTGAATCTTATTTACTCTTTCAGTTTCTTACACTAGGGAGACAATATGGTGTTTACACATGCAAATCTGATTTATTTCACTAATGAGTATGGTCTCTAGTTTCATCCATTTACCTATAGAAGCCTCGAGTTTATCCTTATTTATAGCTGAGTAGTACTCCACTATATAAAAATATCACATCTTTTTTTATCCATTCCTCAGTTGATGGGCATTTGGGTTATTTCCAAAATCTGGCTATTACAAATGGCACAGGGTTATAATTCCAGCTACTCCAGAAGTTAAGGCAGAGGATTATAATTTCAAGACTAGGCTGAACAACTTACTGTGCTTTCCCCAAAATAAGATCTAATCAGAAAATAAACTTCAAGTGTAGTTAATAACTAGGCATTACCATGGTGATAGCCATGGTCATCAAAATTATACCTCATGTTCTCTTGCTCAGTGGCTAATCTGTCAAGGCAAGTAAGCAAGGATCAGCTGATTGGTGCTGGCATATTTTACTCTAGTCAGGTCTTATTTTTTGGCAAAAATGGGTGAGATCTTGCCTCAAAATAAGATAAAAAGGATTGGGGCTATAGCTCAATGTACAATGCTTGGCTAGTATGTGTGAAGCCCTGGGTCCAATCCCCAGTACTAAAAATAAGAAAAAATTTTTAAAAATTAAAAAAAATATATAACCCTCAGCTTCTAAAGATAAATCCTGGGTTTGAAATTGAACCCAGCCCTTACTTTTGTATAATCTTGAGGAAGTTAATCTATGAAAACAAGTCTCATCATCTGTAAAATGGGAATAATAATATAGTTTTGCTATAATAATGTGGGGTTTTCTGGACTTATAAATTTTATAACTCATTCACATTTCAAAAGAACTTTGAAGACTGGAAATGATATTATTTTTGATCGAATAAGACATTAACAAAAGAAACAGAAACAAAACTTTCATTCATTTTTGTTACTTCATAAAAGAAAAAGCATTTTAATGTACATAGAAATTTGGAAAGAAAATAATCTCAAACCAGTAAACATCAAAAAATTATTTTGGAGCCACAAGTGGTGGCACATGTATATAATTTCTGTACTCTGGGAGACTCCAAGCAGGAATTTTACAAGTTCAAGGCCAGCTGGGCTACAATACTGGGCTCAAGGCCCATCTGGAACATAGCAAGACTCTATCTGAAAAAAAATTCAGGAAAATTTCGACTGTCAATAATTATACAGTAGGTAGTTTGCACCAATCTTCCTACTGAGGATAACTAGAAATGCTAAACATAAAATATTTTTAAAAATTTGTTTGAAGACATTGAAAATGATAGTGAAGAGGTACTAGTTCAAAATCCAAAAAAAGAGTGAAACCTACAAAATCAAAGAATGGGAAACCATATTACATGAAAAGGGAGTCCAAAAGCAAATAGAAGTAGCTATCTTATTTTCATACAAAGTGGTCTTCAAAACAAAACTGATCAGAAGAGGCAAAGAAAGTTACTACATATTGGTTAAGGGAATAATTCCACAGGAAAAAATAATACTTATAAATATATTTGCAACAATTACCACAGCACCCAACTTCATAAAAACATATTAGTGGACATCAAACATCAGATAAACATCAGCACAATTATAGCAGACCTCAATACCCTGCTATCACAAACAGATCATCTATATAAAAAAATTAGCCACATCTTAAAGCAAATGGACTTTATAGATATCTACCGATATCTATTCTACCCAACAATAATGAAATACACTTCCTTCTCAGCAGCACACAGAACTTTCTCTGAAATAGATCACATACTAGCACATAAAGCATGCTTAACTAAAACAAAAGAATTTAAATCATTCCATGCATATTATCAGATCATAGTGCAATAATACTAGAAATCAATGGCAAAAGAAACCACAGAAATTATGCAAACACATGGAGCTCAAACAATATACTCTGGAATAATCAATGGGTCACAGAAGAAATCAAAGAAGAAATTAGAAAGTTCCTATAATGAAATGATAATGTCAGTACAACATGCCAGAACATGTAAAATACAGTGAAAGCAGTTCTAAGAAAAAAGTTTACAGCCATGAATGCTCAGAAAAACAGAGAAAACCTATGTACTCAAGGTCTTAGAAAAATAAGAACAATCTAAAATTAAAGATAGTACAAGGAAGGAAATATAAATGTCAAAGCAGAAATTAATGGAATCAAAACTAAACACACACACACACAAATCAATGAGTAGAAGAGTTATCTATTTGAAAAAGTAAACAAAATAGACAAATTTTAGCCAATTTTACAAAAAAAAGAAAAGACAATCTGCATGTTAATGCAATTAGAAATGAAAAAAGGTGAAATCACAATGGACAATGCTATTAAAATGTTTGAAAATCTTTTTTGAAAACCTGTACTCTAGTAAATTGGAAAATCTAAAAGAAATGGATAGATTTCTATATATACAAGAATTACTAAACTGAATCATGAAGATATAAAACTTCTCAATTATCCGATAGCAGACAATGAAATTGAGGCAATATCAGCAACAACAAAAACCTACCAACTAAGAAAAGCCCAAAACACAATGGCTTCATCACCAAATTCAATGAGCTATTTATGGAAGCTTTAATGTCAATACTTCTAAAATAGCCTGGCATGGGGGCACACGCCTTTAATCCCATCACTCGGGAGTCTGAGGTAGGAGGAGCATTGTGAGTTTGAGGCCAGCTTGGAATACAACATGAGCGCAAGGCTGGCCTGAGCGACATAGTGCGACCCTGCCTCAAAAAACCAGGGCTGGGAGTTTGGCTCAGTGGCTTAAGCGCCTGTTTGGCAGGCGTGAGGTTGAGAGTTCAATCCCTGGTGCTGGAAACAAAAAAACAAAAACAAAAAAACTTCTAAAATCCTTTAAAGGAAAAGAGTACTACCAAACTTGTTCCTTGAACCTAGCATTACCTTTACTCCAAAACCAGGAAAGGACCCAACTACAGGTCACACTCACTAATGAACATAGACACGAAGATCCTCAACAAGATACTGGCAAACAAAATGCAATAAATTATCAAACAAACAAACAACATGACAAAGTAGACTTCATCATAGGAATGCAAGTATGTGGTTCAACATAGGCAAATCAATAAATGTAATACATCTAGATTTAAATTTCTCACCATGTGCTAAATTACAATAAAAATGGATCAAAACAGAAGTACTCAACCTGCTGGAAGATAAAATACATTGAACTCTTGAAGACATAGGTATAGGCAAGGACTTTATGAACAGAACTTCAACTGCACAACAAATAGGATCAAAAATCAACAAATGGGACTGTGTTCAATTTAAAATCTTCTTCACAGTAAAGAAACAACTAACAGAGTGAAGAGACAACAACATATAGGATAAGGAAAATATTTTGCCAGCTACTCCTCAGACAGAGGACTTATATCTAGGATGTATAAAGAACTCAAAAAAATTAGTCCCCCCAAATAAAAGACCCAATTAAAAAATGGAGGAAAGAAATGAATAGACACATCTCAGAAGAAGTACAACTAGCCAATAAATACATGAATAAACATTCAACTTTGTGATCCATTAGAGAAACGCAAATTAAAACAACACTGATATTTCATCTTACTCTAGAAACAATGGATTTCTGCAAGATATCAAATAATAACAAATGCTGGTGAGGCTTCAGAGAGAAAAGGAACACATCTACATTGTAGGAAGGCAAACTAGCACAACTACTATAGAAATCAGTATGGAGATTCCTCAAAAAATTAAAGTTAGAAATTCCATGTGACCCAGCTACTATCTTTTTAGGTACCTAAATTTAAACAGATCATCCTGTTGTAACAGCACATCATAATATTTAAATGTTGGAAGTGGCCTATATGTCTAACAACAAATGAATGGATAAAGAAAACTAACATTTGTAGACAATGGAGTACTACTGTGCTACAAAGAATGATAAATTTGAGTCATTTGTAAGAAAATAGGGAATAAAATATTAAGTGAAATAAATCAGACACACAGCTCAAATGTTGCATAGTTTGTCTTACATGAGAAACCTAACATATAAATAAATTAAACAGCAAAAGAAAAGATAGATAATAGGAAATGGGGAGATAGATCTTTTGCAAATGAAAAGGTGTGATGTACATGTGCCAACTCCCCACTACCCATGATGAATGTAATCATCATGTACTGCAACGTGTACTAATAAAAATAAAAATTAAAGAAGAAAGACAACCAGAAAAGTGATCCTGGAATTTGGGGTGTTTGTGAAGTCTGGATGAGTTAGTTGAGGAACTTACTAAAGCTTTTCACAGTCTCCTGAAGCTAAGGGAAAAGGTTATAATTTAAGACACAGCTCAGTAGTGGCTAGTTCTTCTTATTATTGCCTCTTTGGGTTGAAATCTTGTATGGCTGTATTTTGAGAGTAAAGGTGAACTTTGGGGTTCATTGCCTAATCTTGGATGATATTAGTCTAAGAAACTGGATTAAGATAAACCTAACACCTGGAACAAGGAAGTATGAATCCTCTTTAGAGAAAAGTAAAACTCTAAACTTCAAAATAATTCTACAAATAAATTTACAAACACAGCAAGGCTTATGCAACAACAACAACAAAAATAACCAGGAACACCTGATTATTAGTTTTTGAAACTAATTCAGAAGAAAAAGCATGTAATAGAATAGTCCCATTCAGGTGCTAGATGTTGGAACTCTTAATCTTTAAAATAAGTGTGCTTAATATTCAAATAGAACAAGATTGAGAAATTTGTCAGAGATCTGAAAACTGTAATAAAGAACATGGTAAATTTAAAAAAGAAGTAAACAGTAGATCTATAACTGAAAAATGAAATAACTCAAATTATCAATACAATTTAGAGATTTTATAAAAGATTAGACATGGTTGAGTACAGAATTAGCAAAATGAAAAATATGTTAGTAGAAAGATCCAGAATGAAGCATAGAAAAACAGATAGCATAGAAAATACAGAAGAGAGGATTAGCAGACATAAAAGATGAGTACAACTACTATACATGTGTTTGAAATTCGAGTAAAGAAGAGAGAAAATGGAATAGAAGTAATATTTGAAGAGATGAAGACTGAGAATATTCTTAAATTTGTAAAATCATCATGCTGTATGTTCAAGTCCAAACCACTAAATATAAAGAAAGCAAGCCAGATGTGGTGGTGCACACCTGTATCTTAGCATTCTGGGAGACTGAGGCTGCAAGACAGCAGTTTAAACCAGCTTGGGCAATTTAGTGAGACCCTGTCTCAAAATAAAAAAATAAAAATTGGCTGGGGATGTAGCTCAGTGCCAAGGCCATGAGTCCAATACACACACACACACACACACACACACACACACACACGAAGGAAGGAAGGAAGGAGAGAAGGAAGGAAAGAAAGAGGAGGAAGGAAGACACACCTAGATATATATAGTAAAATTGATAAAAGTCAAAGATAAGGCAAAATCTTTAGCCTCAGAAAGATTACTTTCAAAGGAGCAGCAATTGGACTGACACCTAACTTCTCAAAAGAAATCACAAATGATTTCTCAACAGAAACAGTGGAAGGTAGAAAAAAAAAAACGAGACAATATTTTTATATACTGAAAGAAAATAACTTTCAGGCTATTATTCTAAACTGAGGCATGTATTCATGAATGAAAATCAAAAGTTAAAAAAGTGTATCATTGGCAGTGACAAAAAAGGAAACACAAACAAGGGCTCTTCAGACAAGAAAAATAATACTAATGGAAGCTTGGAAGAATCAAAATAGATAAACATGGCATAACATTGTGGAGGAAGGGGTCATAGAGAAGGGGGGAAAGTACGAAATAATGCTGGAGCTTGATAAATCAAGGATGGAGTGCATGTTTAATATCTTTAAATCCTATTATCTGAATGCTTGTGTCTCTCTTTCCCAAATTCCTGTGTGGAGATCTTATCACCAATGTGATTGTATTAGGAAACAGGGACCTTTTAGAGATGGCCAGTCATGAAGATGGAGAAGGGGTTGGTGCCCTTATCAAAGTGACCTGAGAGAACTCCTTACTTCTCCTGTTCTCTGAGGATACAGGCAGAAGGTGCCATCCAGGAAGCAGACTATGTCCTCAGCAGTCAGCCAACTTGCTGGAATTTGATCTTGGATTTCCTTGCCTCCAGAATATGAGAAATAAATTTGTATATAAGCTATCAAAATTAGGGTATTCTTTGTTAGCATCCTAAACATATTAATACACGAAGGTAGATCCTAAAAATTAATTTAAGTATATATGTCTTCCAAACTAATGGTGGGATGGTTGGAAAGTAAAATGATGTTTGATTGTTCTGTAAGAAGACAAGAAAGGAAACCAAAGAAACATAAAATAGATTGAACAACTCAGAAAACAAATTATGACAATTGCTTAAAACCAGTAATTATGTTAAGTAAAAAATTGTTAAATTTTTTAAAAGATCACAAAATCTAGCTATATGTGTTTATATGATATAGGCAAAATATAAGAAAGAAAGCCTTTTAGACCCTGGTAAGTGCTAGAGTATAGAGCAGGAGAAACTTGTGTCCTTGTTTCAATGTAAAAATAATAAAAATACAATAATATACAATTCTGCTAATGATTTAATAAGGGACTAGACTGCACATTTGATGTATTTGATTTCAATTATGTGTCTTACAGGCTTTTACCATTACCTACTCAAGTGAAGTCACACCAAAGGGTGGTGGCGGGACCACATAGGAAACAGGACAGCAATCACTGCAGGGGTCTTGCTGAGAACAGGGCTGTCAAACCCAAGAGGTGATATTTTTGTTTTTAAAATAAAAATTCTGATGAAATTCAGTCTAATACTTAATTAAACATTGAACCCTCCTCCCCGCTCCTTTTCTGCCCAACTTCATACTCAAATACCACCAGGATTTTGGAGGTGGGGTTTGAGGAGACTCAAGTGATAACAGGTTGAATTTGTGGTGAAGAGATGGAAAGAGAGGCTGGACATGGTGGCACAGGCCTGTAATAGCACTTGGAAGGCTGAGGCAGGAAGATGTCTGTAAGTTCAAGGCTAACTTGGGCTACAAAGTGAGTTCAAGGCCAGCCTGAACTGCATAGTGAAACTCTGACTCAAAAAAAAGAAAAAAAAAAAAAGGAAAAAGTTAGTGGTATGATCTTTGGCAAGTCAATTAAGCTCAATTTCATCAGTAAAGTTGGAGCTACCCTACCTCCCTCATAGGTTGTGATAGGGTTACTGTGAAAGGAAGTACTTTTGTCTTTCACATGGAATGTTCTCTCTCCCAACTGTTGCATATCCAATATCTATTTTGCAGATGAGAAAATGGAGGCAGAGAGGGCAAATTCAAGCCAGGTGATCTTGGGTAAATTGTCTAATCTCTGTGGCCTCAGTTTTCTTATCTATAAAATGGAGATACTAATACTAACCATGCTGTTTTGGTAAAGATTGAATGAAGTATGGAAAGAATTTGGCAGTCTGTAGCCATTTAGTGCCTTGTAGCAGCTACTGTATTTCAAATTAATATTATTATCATTATTTTGTGTAGCATTTGAGAAGTTGTTCCATTCTGAGGTATTAAGAGCTGGCAGACTGCAGGCATGCAGTCATAAACTCCGGGGTTGGTGGGCTGTCCTGGGGAGACCTTCCTCACGGGGTCAGGTAGAGTTCAGTGAACTCGCAAAGAAGCGTGATTTTAGACGCTCCAAGATACATCCACTCATCTCCTCTCCGCTCCCTCTGTCTGTTATTAAACTGGTAGTTTTTACAACATCAATAAAGAACTTTCCTACCCAATTACCCCAGACAATAGGCTGAAAAGCAGTTTCGACTATGAAAACTTCGTGTTGGGTTCATTTAGATTGTTTTGCTGTGTCAAATCCTCACTTGAGTTCAAAAGTTCAGCTGAACCATGAACTTTGTAATTTCACAGCAGGCAGTTCTACAAATATAGTGGAAAGTAAAAAAACATACAATATTTCAGGTGGGCTTATGTTGTATATAGTATAGTTAGGAATGGGTGTATGTCAAATAGTCCCTAATTTTCAGAGCACATTGACCTATCAAAAAGAAAAAGGAAACAAAATTAAACCAAACTGTTCCTTGAGTTACCTGACCTCTGACGCTTCCCAGGGAATTCACATGCAGTGACTAATCGTTAGTGGACAAACTAAAGCCAGCTAATCTTCTTAATAAATTGTGAAGTCTTGTATACCTCTTGGTTTTACTGGTGGCTTTTCTGCCTGTCTGGAACAGGCAGCATATCAAAACAAAAGGGTCATGACTTTATGTATTTGTTAAAGTTAGAATCCACGTTCTCATATAACTCAGGCTTGATTTGACCTGGTTACACAAGTGTAGGTGGAGCCAGAGTTTCACAGGAATGAGAATAATGCTGCATTTTTGCTTGTCTATTAATACACACACACACACACACAATTAAGTTCAAGAACTCCTCCTTTTATAAGTCTTGTGTTTGTGTAGCATCAGTTTCTGGGTAAAGCAAACAAGATAACAAAATCGTATGGGTTAGGGTGTCTTTTTCTTTGGATGGAGCATAATGCTCGATTCCTTGGAAGGAAATCTCACAGCGCATTAACATAGCCCACCTTTGTTATGTTTGTCATTGGTTTCTATCTTGCAGTGTGTAAAAGTAAAGGGAAAACTTGAGATAGACAATTTGGGGGCAGCAGGGGTTGGGCCAGGCAAGCTGTTTTTATATAGCAGCTGTTTATCCCACTTTGTTTACCCAGGGGTTGGGCTGCAGGATCATGAGAGGAAAGCTATGCTTGGTCATTTGTGGAAATGAAGAGGAAGGGAAGGGGTGAGAAGGTCAAGTCCTGTGACTGATGGATCCTCATGAGTTAAATAGGACTGGTTTTTCTAAAGCAGTTTCCCTTTTTCCCTGACTTGTATCTTAGACACAGTTGGTAAGAATTTTAGCTCTAGCTGCTCAGGGCTTCTTGTAGAAACCCCACGGCAGAGATGGCCCGCTGCCATCCTGTGATTTTTTAATGGTCCTTTTTCATACAGGAAGGTCCTGTTCAGTTCAGTCAGGAATCGATGAAACGTTCCATTTTTTTTTTCAGATATAAATCATCACGGTAAATGTTGTGCCTCCAACCGAGAGGCACGATAATAAAGGGAGTGAGAGAGGAGTGAGAACTGTGAAAGTGGGTTGACCTAGTTAAAGGTGGTCTGTCTTCCTGGTGGGGTTATGAGGCTGGAAGGAAAAACAAGATTCACCTCTTTTGTGGCTTGATGAACTGGGCTGCTCAGATTTTACAGCTCTGTTTCTGGTTGACCTGTCCTGTATAGTGGGGCTGCGTGTCTCCTGATGAGGCCCGGACAGGAGGGGAGTTGGTGGCAATTCTTTTAAAGGGCTTGTAAGATAGTGAATAACGACAGGAGTTTTTGTTCATTCAGAAGGCATTTAGGGAAACCCACTTCAGGGGAACGATGGCTGGGGACTGTTCGGTCAGGAGGAGGTCGGGTGGGAGGTAAAGGAGACTTTGGCAAGGGAAACCAAGAGATGAAAGCCAGGAGTGGGAACTGGAGTAGTGTGTGGCAAAACAGTAAGAAGAGGAAATAGATTCTCAAGAAACAAAAATGCACATGGCAGTGACTCCAGCATAAAAGGGAGATGTGGTTTGACGGTGGAATGCTCCCCTAGCATGCACGAGACCCTGGATTCAAACCCCAGCACAGCTTCCCCCCTTCCCCATAAGAAGGAAGATACGCAGGAAACTGGGACAGGAACAGCTTCTGTACATGGTCAGGAAGGGCTGAATTTAGAGAATATTTGTGTGGTAGAACGTATTTGTTGTTCAGTAGAGGAGATGGGCAGGAGGAAATAGCATTTCAAATGCAAAAAAAAAAAAAAAAAAAAGTCCAACCTCTGGCTCAATGTGGATCTGTGCTAGGTTCCTATGACTTCCATGCTGTATGACTTTTACTGTCTGTTAATTTTTAGGACCTCTAACAGCTATCCTAGAGGTCACCATCACTAACAATTCTTATCATTTTCCCAGTGTTATATCTATATCATCTATTTCTAATGTTAGCTCTAATCCTTATAGATTCCTGAAAATACATACTATATCTGGAGTTTATGACTGAGGAAACTAGGGCCCAGAAATTAAATGACTTAACTGAGTACATCTGCCTAAAACTTGCAGGAAGGGTCTGGGAGCCAACTCTTCTGATTAACATCACGTTAAGGGGACAGGCACCTTATTTGAGTCCTTGAATGCTGCAAACAGAAAAGACTGCCTTTGAAAATGGCCTCAGGCCACCAGGAGGACCACTCAGGTCTGTACCTCTGTGCTCTGGGATGACTTTGAGAAGTCCCAGGCTGTCCTGGGTGACATCTTTAACCAGGTGGTCTCAGCATCTCTTCTATAGCCATCAAAGGACAAGGTTTGAACCTAGATTCCTGTCCAATAGGACAGTGTAAGAAAGAAAGGGAGTAAAGCTCTTTTCAAATTGACTCATTAGGTCCAAGACAGTTTGGGAGACCTGCCAATGATAAGAAAAGTCCAAGTGATGAGCAGGCTCAATTTGCGTGTGCTTTTCAACTTCTGTTCCATGCTCAGGAACAGTCACCTGCCTGTGCTAGCTGTGGTAACTGTGGCCCAAGTATCTGTGTTTGAATCATGTGATACACCCTCCAGATCAGAGCTCATGAATAGTTCTGAATCTGGCAGAAAAAAATAAATAAACCGTGTTGAGAGGGTTTGGCTTTGAGAAATGGAGCAAGTATTCTATAGAGGAAAGTGAAGGTGAAAAGGCAGGACTTGTAGGAGCTGAGAGAAAAGGGAAAATGTTCCAGGTAAAGGGCTAGCACGATCGCATTTACAAAGGTGACAAGGCCTTCTCTGCATGTGTGGGAGACAGTCAGCTGACCACTTTGCAGAGACAGAGGACAAGACAGGGAAGAAGGTTAGATCCGGTAGGTGATGGACAGAGATCCTCAGATACCAGACTGAGGAGTTTTGTTTATAGATTCTGGGAGGTTACTGAAAGTGAAGTGTGAAGGAAGCACTAACCTCATAGCAGTGTACAGAATTGATCAAAGGATGTAGATCTGGTAAGTAATTAATGTCAGGCAATAATCAAATATGATAACATGATTTGGGCCAGCATTTAAGCTTATACAAAGATACTCATTACGTGGATACTTTGTGTCTTTGCTGCCTCCTCTATTCTCAAACTGATTGCTAGTTTCTGTTCATTCACCACATATTATTTAGCACTTCTAGCAGCACGCCTCTCCCTCTGTTTAGCATGAGCAACCTTCTGCTTCACATATAGCTATTTATACGCCTGCCTTCACCACTCTAGCACCTCACTGAGGAATCCAAATGTTCAGTTTGAGTCTGTTTCCTAGAGCATGCCTGGACTAGGATGACTGGAGCCAAGGAGATCTCTATCAAAGAAATAGCAACCCTGCCTCCAGTTCCTGAACTTGGCTTCCAGGCTGGAATCCATTATTAAATAAATTAGGGATTAACCAAATGAAACAACTTTTAGTGACCCAGAAAAAATCATTGAGTTCACAGAAAAAAGGAAAGAGAAGAGGAGACGTTTTAGCAACGGGCTTCTAACAAAGAAGTCTGAGCACGCTCATAGTGATGTGATCTCACAGTTAATCTTGGAAGACTCTTGCACAGTTTCCTAAGAGAGATAGGCTCCTGCCCGACAGAATTTATTCACAGGTGTGCATGAACAGGAAGAGATGTCAAAGGTCATCATTCCTTCCACAATTTGGTGTGTATTGAGCCTCTCTGGGTGCTGGCACCATGCTAGACATTGAGGCGACAGAGATGACAAAGATGAGGACCAGCTTTCAGTCCTTGGAGAGTAGGTGTTATGGTTGATACATTGTGCCAACTTGAGAAGTTTAGAAGTTTGACTAAGTGGTTCAGCAGAGGGGCAGGGTCCTCACTTTGTGAACATACTGAGCCTGTGCAAGAGCAGAGCATGGAGATGGTGAGAACAGGTAGCCTGCATACAATATAAGGGAGGAAAACAGGCTTGCCAACCCCCTTTTGCTCTTGTTGCTTTACTGTCTTCTGCTGCCATGAATGGTTTTCCCTGTGCCATGCCACCCGACTTTGGAGCCAGCTGATTATGGACTGAAACCTCCACAAACTGTGAGCTAGATAAACACTTCCTTCCTTAATTTGGGGCATTGAGTATTTTGTCTCAGCAATGAAAGAAAAGCAACCAAGACTGTTGGAGTGGGCAGCAGGTGTGTCAACCAATCCTGTGTGAATAGGGGTGCCCCTGGGGCCTATTCAGGGGAGTATTTAGGAAAGAACCAACAGGTCTGTCACTGATGAAGGGGATGAGTCCAGGAAGTTTTCCTTGGAAGAATCAATTTTGAATTAGGCTTTTGACAAAAAGAAAGTTGGGTGGAATGGTGTGGCAGAGAAGCATTCTAGGCAAAAACAATCAGAAAGGGAGACCGGAGGCATGAACTTAGTTCGGAGAGACTCAAGCATCTTCAGCTGGTGCCTATTGACATTTTAGCCAGGATTGTTGTAGGAAACTGCCCGTACCCTGTCACACTGCACATAGTTTACATTCCTTCCCTCAGTAACGCCCTCATAATGACAAGCAGAGGTTTCTAAACATTTCCAACACCCCTCACCCCACCTCAGTTTAAGTGTGGGCAGGGATTTGGGTAGGCACCCTATGTGAGAAACAAATTGGAAAATCAGGCTTGGGACTTGAATGGGAAGCTGGCACCATATTGTAAAAAGACTTCTTCTTAGTGTTTGAGGAACTAGTGCAAATTCTGGGCAAGTGGAACACCTGGAAAGAGAAATCTGGGATTATAAAGGTCAAGAATTATTGAACCTATAGTATGGATGAGGAAACTGAGGCCCATAAGTCTGAATCTAAATCCTTAGCTTTTCACCCCTATACCATACTAACTGGGGAGTTTCTATTTGGATTTCATAGTCAACTTTAAAACAGCAGCAGCAGCAACAACAGCAAACACAGCAGCATAGTATCTAAGGGAACACCTCTGAAAGACGAGGACTGGTTTTTTTCTCCTATTTTTCTCATTTCCATCAGCTTTTCAGGATATTGAAAATTGTTCCCCATGAGCCTCAGCTGCTGGGCGCTATGAGTGTTGACACCTTTGCCTGATCTAAGAGAGCACAGCTCTTTGGTTCCCCTTTGGGGAAAGATTCTTTACTGAAAAAACCACATGCTGTCTCCACTATCTCTAGCCAAGATGCTCTCATTTTTCCAGAGCCAGGATAAGCTGGCTGGGACCCAGGTGTGCATCCTGCTGGTCTAGAGTGATACACCAGGCAGCAGTGGCCTTCAGCTCAGACTTATTTGAGCCTGATTTATCACTCCTGTCTCTTGCTCTGGTTTTCACTAAGATTCCCTTCCAGAATCTTCACGGCTGATCCAGGGTTGTCCGTGTGCATTTTCACTTTGCCACTGTTGACAGAGAGTCTTGGGTGAATGCCCAGACACCAGCCACTCCTGCCCTATCTGCTGGTGCTGTCTGAATCTGTCAAAGCTCAGGTTTGTTCACGTGCTGCGCAGGGTGGCACCTGTCCAAAGCCACTTCCGGCCCAACCCCCACTTCTTAAGGAGACAGAGATCTCGGAACTGGGCCCAGCCTCTTTCTGTCCTGAGTCAGACCTCCTGCTACTCCTCTACTCTCCCTGGTCAGTTGCATCAGGGATTGCTTTGTGAAAATAATGGTAATAATAATGTAATAATGTTTTCTCAAGAGAACAAGAGTAGCCATTTATTTTGGCTTTGCCATATTGATTCAAGGAAATCTCTTCCCTCCTTTAAATTTTTCCTAGAGTTGGCAGAGTTTTTGTGTTCAACTGTTTGTCCAGGGCAAAACCCCTTAGATCCAACCCCTCTGCATCATGTTTGCCAAAATGGGAAAACTCTCAAGCAAAACACCTTCCCCAGAATCAGTGAAAGACTCCTTTGGAGGATGGCTAATAAAAATCAGGCATTTCTTTCAGTATAATTTTTCATTTCTGACACCAAAGTATAGACTTGCTTTTAAGACATGCAAACAGCATCAGGCCTTGCCTGGGTGGGTTGGAAGCGCCCCTTCTAGATGCCTGGAGCTCTGGGGCTCCCGCTTTGAGAAGAGCTTGTCTGTGTGCATGTCCAACCTGCCCTCCTTCACATAGTTCACATTTTCCTGTCATTGCAATGTCACTCTGGCTGCGTTGTGCAAAACTGGTATTTTTATTTTTGACCTTTGAAATTTTTTTCCCCTGGCGCCTAGAGACAGTAAAACTGAACTACGAGTCTTTGTGAAAAACATTCCCTTGTGTCTTCTCAAATTGCAGGGCATCTAAGACTGCTCTCAGGATCTGCCTGTATCAGCAGCTGCCACTCAGTCCCTTCTCACTGGGGTGGTGATGAGGGCAGGTGCATGTAGTTTGAAAGAATTCTCAAGATGAATTTAATGAATGTCATTTTGTGCCCATTGAGACTTCACGGCTTAAACAGGCACAACTATTTTGGTTCCTTTGACCAAACTTACAAGATTCTAGGTCAAGGTTTGACTCTAAAAGTCTCAATCATCATTTTTTTTTTGGTACTGGGGATCAAACTCACAACCTTGCACCTGCCAGGCAGGTGCTTAAACCACTGAGCTAAATCACTGGCAATATTTTTTGAGACAGGGACTCACTATGCAGTTCAGGTTGGTCTTGAACTCACTTTGTAGCCCAGGCTGGTCTTGAACTCACAATGATCCTCCTGCCTCAGACTCCTGAGTGCTGGAATTAAAAGTATATGCCCCACACCTGGCTCCATCATCATTTAATTGTTTTGATTTGGTTAAAATGGTTGAACTGCCTATGTTCTCACAGTTGTGTCTCACATCCATCTAGAGATATGACTATAGTATTTCAAATTGTATTTTCTCTCCTATCCTTACAATTTTTGCTCCTTGTGAAAACTTTGGCAAATTGTTAACCATTTGGAGCATCTGATTCTTTATTGTCAAAGTGAGAGGAATATATACCTTGTGGTTTTGTGAGTGTTGGAATCTATGTTTATGTGTTGTCAAGTACAGTGCCTGGCATCCAGTAAGGCACTTGATAAATGACTGCTATAATCATAATGATAGTAATATTTATAACTGTCAGTGAAATGACTCAATCCCTTCCTCAACACACCCTGATCTTTATGGGCAGTATACTCAGAAATTCATAGAACTGAAAAGAAGGGTGACAAAACTCACTATACATTAGGCGTCTGTCATATATCATGGTGTAGGTTTAGGTTCCTTAATGTGTTCTTTCACTAGTTTTCATCACAGTGCTCTGAAATAGCCCCAACAGCCCCATTATATAGATGACCACACTGAATCCTGAAGGGTATAATTAGCCAGAAATTTTGGTTGCAAGCAACAGACTGCTTTAGCATAAAAGGAATTCATTGGAAGGATATCAGGAAACCATATAGTTATGGGGAAGTTGGTGAAAAAACTTGGAAACCAGAGTAGGGACAGGGTTATAATAAATACTTTGAGAGCTACCACCAAATCTACCCTGCAGAACTGTTCACTAATACTACCAGCCCTGAGGGCTGCTGCTAATGCAACTGCCACCATTTGGAAACTGATGCTGCTGCTAAAGAAAGTATTCTTTCCTTATTTTGCTCCATAAATTGCCAGTTCCCAATTCCGAGTCTAAGCAGGGTATAGATCCCTGTCCTACTGCAAGGGATGCTAGAAAATTAAGGATGACTTTCAGGAGAAGGAAATATACATTGTTACAAGATAAAGAATATGGTGAAGAATTCCCCAAATGTAGAAAGGGAAATCAAACTCTAAGGACTGAAGATGTGACCTAGCATGTATAAGGCCCTGGGTTCAATTCCTCAGTACTGAAAAAAAATCAGACTCTAGGGTAGCTCCATATTAAAAAATTTGTTTTCTGGGTCTACCCTAAATATATTTGAGTCTTCCTGTGACTTTTCGTGATGTTTGTAGAGTGCTACCTGCCTTCTCAGAATTGGATACTTCACCATTGCCAGACCAAACACCAAATCCTTTCCCTCAACAGGAGTTTACTTGGTTCTGTTGTATATTGGAGTTTATTAAAGCATAAATGTATATTGATAGTTTCAAAAACATCTTCGGAACCCCAAGGAATGCACATCCTTGACAGCACAGTCTTTGGCTCTTGGATGATGTCATGGAATATTTGGACAGAACGTGTGCCTGAGATGGTATAAACTACGTGTTCACCTGCAGAGGAGAAAAGTGCATGTAGGACTTCATCAACTGTAATTTGACAGATCACTTGACAGCCTGACCTTGCCCTAGAGTGGTGATGGGGAACCTCTTAGAGCTTTCAATGATAACAAGCAGCCAGCTGCAGCCAATGCACCATAGGTTCTCCATCACTGCCTCAGAGTTTCAACTCAAAAAGCAATCTGGGGGAAAGAGGCAAACTTCCTTTTAAATTAAAATCAAAGCCAGAGGTGGTAGTGTGGTAGGAGGTGATGGTTTGGCAATGTGGTTGGAGCAGTTAGGCACAACCTACCAGCTGAGGAGACTTGTTAACCCTCGATGCAGAGCAGTAGTACCAGAGCCTGATACACCATCAGGCCACAGCCTGCATCCATTTTCTGAGACAAGAACACATCGAACTTGGCACCTGATCAACCTTCTAGCATGAGATGCAGTGGACCACCTGGATTGAAGAAGACAGAAAAGGACGGCAGCGATTACTTGGGGCCACCGTCCCGTGGTTCTTGCAGTGGTTCTATTCTTGTAGGACATATCTTCTCTTTTTCCTTCAAAGCACCCTTTTCTCCCTGAGTGCTTCTTTTGTACTTCTCATTTTTCTTTGCTTTTTCTTATTTCCTTCTTAAAATAAACAATAATCTTTCACACTAACCAATTCATTGATCAGGACAAATAAGAACCTGGAAAACACTGTTGGTCCTACCTCCATTTGATAACCGGCACATGCCCAGAATCCCAAAACTCTGGCGGGCTGAGGCAGGGAGATCACAAGTTTTGTGTCCAGCCTAGGTAATTTAGCAAAACATTGTCTCAAAGTAAAACAATAAAATAAATAATAATGTAGCTTAGTGGGTTTACTCCTCTGTACAGCAAAAATAAATAAATAAATGAAAGAACGAAGGAATGAATAAATATCAAACAAGCAGGTAAAGCAAAAATTGGTATAAATTCCTGGAGGACAATTTACCGATATACATCAAGATCCTCAACAACAAACCGGCCATGGTGGTGTGTACCTATAACCTCAGCTACTCTGGAGGCTGAGACAAGAGAATCACACATTTGAGACCACTCTGTCTCAAGATTTAAAAAGGGCTGTGGGCGTAGATGAGTGGCAGAGTGCTCGACTGGCATTTGCAAGGCCTTATTCGGTTCCTAGCATTGCGGGGAGGTTGAGCAGGGAGAACAAAGCCTCGATGCTGTTTATATCCCTGACTCACAGATTCCTCTTTTAAAAATCAAACATTAGGAAATATACTCAGTGATATAAAAAAAGTTTATGTTTCAAAACGTTCATTCATAATGGTAATTTCTGCTGGAAAAACATTAATCCTACTTTTTAGAATACACATTCACATATATTCGCATGAATACTCAAATAAGAGATACCCCAAAAATATCAACTGTGAGATTATTTTTGGGCAGAAAGATTGCAGTTGAGTTTTATTTGTCTCAAAACATTTTTTGCAGTCCTGGGGATTGAACCCCACGGCCTTGAGCATGTTAGGCCTGTGCCCTAACCCTGTACCACAGCGCTAGCCCCTGCAATTGGTTTTTAATGTTCCTTTTAATATTTTCTTGGGATTTCTAGGACTTTCGACAATAAATACATTGCATCTTTTACAATTACAAAAGCAGCACATACTGCTTTTTAAAAAATTATTTTGGATAATGCCATCTTGAAAGAAGCTAAAGCAAAAGAGTTAAAACTAGTTATTAGGGAAAGGGGCCATTCCAGCCTTCTCTGGGGGCCGTCTGGGCAGAAGGCAAATTAAAACCTGAAAGTTTAAAGTCAATCAGTTTGTCTTAATGGGTCTTAGATGGGGAAAACTTCAGTCATTTCCCTTGCCTGGCACTCTTGTGGTCAGAGGATGAAATCCAATCATGGGGTCAATTGGGTTTATACATTCCATGGCAAACCAATTTGGCCATTTCTCTGCATTTCCCAAAAGTTCTCTGACTTCCTAGACAGGAATTGTGAGCACAGGGAAACCTTTATGCTGCATGCTGCAGCACATCTGGTTTACAGTGTGTGCCAGATGGGCTCTCTTTCATCTGGGGAGGGAGCAGAGGGGGACACACAAGCCTCTGTCGATCCAAGTAACTTCCTCAATGGCAGCTCTAATTTTTGGTGAAGTGTTTCAAGTTAAGATGTAAGTGTATCTTGTTGGAGTTACAGTGTCCCTTAAATTTAGGGGAATGTGTTTTTCATTAGAATCTGCTCACCTGAGCTTCAGGTTTATTACTCAACTCAGAGATGTTTTAGAAAAGCCATTGATCAATTTCTGATACCATCATGTACTACATGAATATTTATTGAGCATCTATTATGTGCCTTGCACTGGGGAATAGCATTGAACAAGCAAGATCCCTGCACTCAAGAGAGTTCTTGCATTTGGGGACAAACTGGTGACTTTTTGCTCTCACTAATCCTCATCTGTTGTTTGGTTTCATACCTGGCTTCTGACTGCACCAACTACTCCATCACCTTAAACACTGGAAAAATCTCAAGTTTACAAGTCTAAAAATACTGAAAGGAGAGATACACCTAGAGGAGGCTGCTTGAGTTTCTCTGGTGGTTGAGATAAATGGTATTGATGTCAATATTAAAAAAGGAAAAGGAATCAAAGAAAAGAGAAGGACCAAAATACAAATGCCATTGCAAGTGTCTCAAACTTTGGTGAATCCTCAGCATAGGACCATGTTAAGTCTCTTCCAAGAACTTGTTTCAGTTATGCCTTCATCCACTGCACTATTCTTGAAGATTCTTCTTTAACTCTCCATTCTTTGCTGAAATTCTAGGGAAAAGGAAGCCAGATCCATCCCCTTCTTTCCTAAGGATCATCCCACCCCAACCCATCAAGGCATTCTGTTGCCCTAAAGGCCTATATGTGCCCTCTGAACCACTTTCCTAGACAACCAGGCCAAGAGCCCTAACCAACCCTCAAAGATATGATGTGACATGACATCATGTTACGTCATATTTTAGAATGCTTCTTTTCACCTAGAAACCAAACAACTGAAGCCTAACCATTACAGATTTCTATAAGAGTAAACACTATTCTGTAATCCCAGCACTCAGGAGGCTGAGGCAGGAGGATCACCGCAAGTTCAAGACCAGCCTGGGCTACAAAGTGGCCCAAGGCCAACCTGAACTTCAGTCAGACCCTGTCTCAAAAAGACAAAAAAGTAGACACTATTTACAATTACTCCAATATGTTTCAAGTGCTTAAAATTTACTAAAGATAGCAGAAATGGTGCTTTGAAAATTCATGTCTTATGTGTTTAGTGCCATTCTTTAAAAAAAATTAATTCATGTATGTTTTAGGTACAGGATCTCTTGGAGTCTAAGCATGAAACAGAATAAACCCCAAATTGTTCAAGTTAGGAGATTTTTCTGAATTATCAGTTATGGAGGGGTGGTCAGTATGAAGGAAACCAACAAGGGAAATGGGGGTACTTAGAAACTAACAACACTGATGATGCACTACTGCACTTATGCCTGGAAGGACTCAGAGGGCAACCAGTGTCACTGGAGAACATGGACAGCTGGAGTGTGACGAAGGGAGCTGTTGGGAGCCATAGTCTTTTAGGGATACAGCTTTTATAACAATCAGGGTATTGAGGCAGAATAGGAGCAGGAAGAAAACATCCTAACCTCTTTCTCTTCCAACCTGCTAATTTCCTTTGGCTAAACCCAACCAAACTCAGAAGTAAAGGGAGAGAGATGATGGAATCCCTCAGGGCAAGCCTCCCAGGACACTGAATAGGGCAGCAGAAGGTAGAGAATGGATTGGGTGGGAAAGGGTGAGTGGAATTCTAAGTCAGTCTCTCTCTCTCTCTCTCTTTCTCTCTCTTTCTCGATCTCTCTCTCCCCCTCCCTCTCCCTCCCTCCCTCCCTCTGTCCTAGAACATAGAATCACTCTTGCTAAATATCATTTTATTGTCAAACCTCCCAAGAATTGTGGGTTGTTCCCCACCCTCAAACCCAAATGCTTCCTGTAAAAATATGACTGATTAACTTTGTAACATTATCATTTTCATTTATTCAAGGATATTTATTGGGAAGATGCTATGTATTGTGGAAAGGCCCCATTTGCCCTCCAACCATCATTCCTATTTATGGGGATTATTTTACTTTCCATTTTCCAGTTAAGTTTCAATTAACCCTCTCCACTGGACCAGTATTTATGTAAGCCCATCTGCCTTACTTTTTTTGGTAAATCTCAATTTTATTTGACTTGATAGTCTGTTCTGGACAACTGAATCTCAGAGGCTCTCAGAATTTAACAAATACTTTATAAATTTTTTCTGGACTAAAATTTGAGATGCTGGTAGCCTTAACTTTTTTTCAGGAGCAATACTTTTGGTTCTGTAAAGAACTTTCAAAATAAAACTTGTTCTTGCTGAATGCAGGTAATATTTTAGCAATAAAACAATCTTTTCTGAGAGTCTCTCTAAATCAACGGCTTTCAAATTTTTTTTATTAAAACACACAATAAAATATATTTTATATTTCAACCTACTTTCATAAAATAAAACTCACTCTTACCTTGTTTTGATGCATTCTATTCTATTCATTTCTTTGAGAAATACAAAAAGCATCCCGCTGAATTGATTTTATAATGTATTAATGGCTTGCATTCTGCAGTTTGGAAAGCACTGTCCTACATAACATCTTGAAAGACTATTTTTAGAATAGACCCAGCACCAGAATCTATATTTAAAGGTAGTTCAGATGCCCTTAAATGTTTAATTTTCAGCCAACACCAAAAGTGCTGGTATCATCATTTTGTTTTCATTTTATATGGCAGCCACGTTTCCCCAAGTCTCCCTTACTCCCCATTCTGGTCAAGGGTCCTGTGGTGACTGCCCGTTTGGCTTGTGGCTTACCAAACTCTCTTCATAAACACCACCAATGTTTTTGGTTTGTTTGTTTTAACCCAAAGAAGTCTGCCTGTGTTTGACCAGTGGTTGTGGAGTGGAAGGTTTCACTGCAGTGACAACACAAACGGGTACCTGACGTGGGAAGGCTCACCACTGAGGGACTGGGAGATTTAGGTAGTGGTCCTCTTCTCCTACTCAGCCCACACGGGAAGGGAGTGGAGGGATAAAAAGCATAGCTATGCTCATCAGTCTCTTACAATGTAGGAAGAAATACATTTCATTCTTGTATCAATCTGGTGAGTAGCTATTCTTATTTTCATATTAGGGAAGAAGGAAGAATTATTGCCATTTTAACTGGAAGAAGCCAAAGTTCAGAGACGTTTCATAACTTCCTAAAATTTCACCTGGTAGTTTATGGCAAAGGTAGGAATCAGTTTCATCTCTTTCTCATACTGTAATGAATCCTCTCTGGGCTCTGAACTAGTACAGGAAAGCAGAACAAGCAGAAAAATTTCTTTCTGCCACTGGGGAATTGGTGTTGGGTTTTAGCAGTAGAAGTTCTTTTCTAGCTTCTGGGATTGTATGAGGAAAGAGCCATCCCTGTGTCTGGATTTATTAGCTGGAATTTGGAATTCTAGAAGTAAAACAAAGAAATAAGTAGAAAATAGAGGACAACTAATAATATTATCATTCAGCTTGATAACTAAAACTAACATACTTCTAAGAGTCATATAGGCCGTATTTATCATTTATAGCAGTCTTTGTGCAAAAGGGGGGGAAGCATGTTAACAATAATAAACTTTTGAAATTTAATTAGTAACTGGTAAATGTCTATAGTTAATGCACATGATGATGTAATTTTGATTTACTTTGTAAATCGGTGTTTCTGCATTTAAGGTATGAAAACCACACCTAGTTGCTTTTTTTCTCTGAGTGATAGGCTATTAAACATTGACATATCTAATTGACATAGTCTAGAGGAAGAGAAACTACAGAAATAAAGTGACATTTTTGGTTTCTACTACAAAGTTCAAGCAGATACAGGAGTGAGAAAAAAAATAGGTGAGAGTTGCTTCAGGACTTCCAGGAAAAAAACCTACTTAGATTGTTTCAGAAAAAAGGAAATTAGCAGAGACTTGATACTTTGCGAATCTAGGAAGAATCAGCATACACTTAAAGACATGGTGGCTTTAGTCATCTTATAGGTAGATAGCTAGTTTTAGCATGTTTCATAAAAAACTACTTTGAAACACTGTTTAAAATCCACAGAGGAACAGACTCACAGTCAAGGTCAGAGGTCAAATACGCCTTCTTGATACTCAGATTTTTTCATTTTAAAATGTGATATTGTTATAGTTATGCTTGATACTTAAATTAACTAGTGATTTTTTAAAGCCTAATGCATATCTGTGCATCTTACATAAACCCTGGTAAAATATCTGTCTGTGTTTTAGCTTTCCAGGACTTAAATTGCCCATGCAATAACTTTTCCTTATTATATTAGCCAAAAAGAAACCAAAGCAGATCACTTGATGGTTATAACTTGAGGTAAAGGTAGGGGTAAGTGTAACATTCCCCTTAGATATTTCTCCAAACATTAAATGTGGGTAATAAAACTGCAAAAAATAGAAAAAGATCTTAGGAGCTAAACCATGTATAATTCTAAAATGCTTACATTATATAAGTAACACAAGTTCTAAAGTTGTGGACCCACAGAATTGTGGTACATGGGAAGTAATATGTATCCTCAAAAATCCACTGACTCTTAAGAACCAATAATGTACCACCCTTAACTATAGAAAAGATATCTATGATTATAGTGTAAACACTAAGACAAACCAGATATTGACCTACTGTACATATCTACTCAATGTAATAACTTTGACTCTACTAACAAAATAAAAGATAGTAAGAAGTAGAGAGATCTTTCCCAAATTTGAAGGGGAACAAAAAAGGGAGTTGGAGTGGAAGGAAAAGGAATGGAAAAAAAGAATTGAAGAAAACAAATGGAAATAGACCTTGTAAAAGGAAATGAGACCAAGATTTGGGAAGAACGCAGAGAGATGGGAAGGGATTAGAGACAAAAAAAAAAAAAAAGAATTAAAATGTGTTGTGTGTATATACTGATTCCCCATAATAATCATTACGTACTGTGAGAATGTGGTAATAAAAAAAGAAATACAATTAATCTGAAAACTCCTTTTATGTTGTTTCTCAGAGAAATGTCTAAAAGATTTCTGATGAAGATAGTTGAAGTCATGGTTATGTGCAGGTGTTGCCTCTGAAAATTCACAGGTGACTTTCTAATGGCTTTCAACCTGGTCTTTGACTTTGAGAACAAAGGTGTTTCTATTAGATTCAACCTACTTGGGAGAAAGAGATGATCAGCTTCTTATCAAGCTGTTATGGATTACAAACTGGTGGTCAACTTGGCACCAGTTGAATTAATTCAGCTGGTGTTGAGTTAAAGATGCTCCACCTGAAGAAAGTTACCAGCATAAATAGGGACGTGAAGAAGAAGAGTCAGGCGTTGTGGGTTCTTCCAAGAGTTGCTGTTGGAGCCGCTGGTTCTCCTGGAGGTGCTTGTCATGCTGGCTTCTCCAATGTGGATTCGGCCATTATCGTCAGAGGAGCTCGAGACCTCATCGGTGAGAGTGGCTGTGGTTCATGTTGCGAGAGCCCTGCTCCTCACACCGTGCATCGCTTCCTGGCTCCGGAGGGGAGGCTGTGTGCTGGAGAACCTGGTCACGCTGGGCTTCCTGACCTGTGCCCAACTGTTCTCCATCGTCGGAGGAGCGCGGGACCTCGTCGCCGTTGGGGATGGCTGTGGTGCTCTTCAGGGCAGCCCCGCTTCTTCTTTTGAGCGTGACTTCTCGGCTC